>VXBJ01007139.1:161809-177795 GCA_013400055.1 Nycticryphes semicollaris
AGAGGGGTGCGGTGCGGGGGTGGGGAGGGGGGGGGGAGGAAGAAAGTAAACCAACTAAATCTCATAGCGCATTACGCAATCATAATCATACAAAATTTACCAAAAAGAAAGTCAAGAAACACACCAAAAAACTAGTGATGAACTATTACGAATAAAAAGGCCAAACCTTAGGACTTTTAGCACCACTTTTAAAATGAAAAAAAACCCCTTATCATCCAGTACCCCTTGGCTACCCACTAACCTAACAAATTGGAAATTTGATCTCCACCTTGGCCTCCACTCCGATGTCCGTAAAATAAATTCCTGCCAAGGTAGTGAATCTCCTGTAGTCTTTTCCAGCATGATGTTTTTTGACTAGACAAAGCACAGTGATATTCTATACACTGTAAATTTAGATGATCTTTCTTTCATTCTCTCTCCTCCTTTTTTCAAATGTGATTGTTCGTGTTCAGTTTCTTTGGTTTCTAACATAATTGTGATTTAAGTCTTCCATATGAGATAAAACTTTTTTTGCTTCGAGTTCAAATAGGTTTGTATTAATTGTGCATTATGGAGGAATGGGGAAGTTAAGTTTGAAACAATTTTTCTTTTAGAAACTTGAGATCAGCTGTTACATGCTTTTTCACAGCTTTAATACTAAGTAGTGGTTTTAAACTTTTGAGTGATTATTGTCTGAATAATACCTATGTTTGGGATTGTACTTTTATGTATGAAAACTAGAAGCAAACTGTGCCAGCGCTTACTTTTACTAATGCTGCAGTTCTACGTGGTTTCTTATCCCCTTACTCTATATCCGTGGTTTTTTCCACTTCATTTGTATCCTTTTTTCACTTTTTGCATGCTTCTTTTGCCCTCCCTTTCATTTTCACACCAGTCAGCTTTAGGAAAACTGACAACGAAAGAATGAAAGTGTTGTGAATCATACCTAAGAACACCTGGTAAAGGTTTATTTTATGGCATCAAATAAAAATGCTGAAAAATACCTGTCAAATGATATTTTTTTTTCAAACCAGAAGCTTGAAATACAGTGAAGCAAGAAAAGAGGTGTAAATTTACAAGAAGCTAGGCAAAAGTGACAAAAAGCAATTTTGCAAAAGTCAAAAAAGAAAAAGAAAAAAAGATTAAATAACATTAAAAAATACCCAAGTCTTCATTTGATTATCTTTAATCTAATTATAAAAAGGAGCTGCTTAGTTCCCTGCAAAACAAGGAGACCTTAGAAGGTTTAAGAAGAAAAAACAGAGGCTAGCACAGCAAAAATAGTGCTAAATTAAAGCACTTGGAGGCCAAGGGCTTTGAACCTGGGTTTAAGCAGTCATTCCAACCTTGTGAGGCAGGGGCTACAGAAGTTTGGGCTCCTGCTAACAGAGCCCTCATTGTTCCCCCAGGCAGCTAGAAAAATGCTGCTTTATATCTCCTCACACCACAAGCCCAACACACAGAGCCTAGGAGGAGAAGGAGTCCAAGGGTGTGCTATCCATTGAAAAGCCATTTTTCCGCTATAAACTACCCCATGCTCCAGCCCTGGCTCACCAACCGCGCTAACGGGATGTTATGATGGTGCATAATTTATAACTGGAAATTTCTGATTTATGTGGGATTTGGGGCATTTGTGTGCCCGCCCTCCCAACCTTCCCTCCTTCCCTCAGCCCTGGGCATGGCAAGGTGAAACCTTTCAAACTGCAGAGCCAAGGTATCCACCAGGCTAGAAGATAAACATTGCACACTTGAAAGTTCAGTTATTCCACACCTGTTTAATATGTTTATTCAGTAATTAAAGATTAATGCCTATTTCAGACCAGATAAATATGTACTGTACACACGCACGCATTCTGTAAGGAACAAAGATTTTACTGTATTGGGCTACTTAAGGGTACTGAAACGTACAACTTTAAAAAGCCCAAGCCATGTCACATTTAGGCTGCATTATAAATTACATTACATACATTGGTAAAAGATGCTAACTAAAGACAATTTAGAGACAGGTCAGTATTTGTATGGCTCATAATTATGGCTGTTTGCAGAGATGGCTATGGTTTATTGCTATTCTGAAGCAAGCTCAATATAAGGCATATGTAATGATGTTTGCATGATTTAGACTTGCTGAACCTGTAATAAAATGTATGAGGCTGAAGTGCTACAAAATGTTTTATATATATATATGTACATACATAGAGAGGTAGATAGTAAGTATATAATTTTATATACTTAGCTACACAAAAAATATTCCCCATATCTATATACACACAGAGAAATTATATATATGTACACACATATAGACACAAATAAATTAAGAACTCTTTCATCAGTTTTCCATATGTAAAAATATACACAAAATTAAAAAGTCAGATCCATTGCAATAATAAGAGAACAATATGAGACCTAGTAGGATGTGTTGTAAAAAGAGTATTTTCGCGATGATTGAGACAGACTGTCTTTTCCTTAACAAATGTCAAGTTTAAAAATGCCATGTTTGGCCAGACTAATAAATAAATGTAATGCAATGTACCATGGAGGTTGGAAGTACCATCTTTACAGGCCTAACAGGCCATGGGAATAGCCGAATCATGGCTGGCTGCTGAATTCACACCAATTATGCTAATTCTGTAATTTCAATTATTTGAAGGAATCAAATACAATTCAATTAAGTCTGCTTCTTACAAAGTTCATAGGTTTATAATCAGAAGCACCTGAACAGTAAAATATTTCTTTAATTGTATCATTGGGGATGTTGTGCTTAATTACACCTACAAACCTAAACCTACAAAGCTGACAAACTAGTACGACTGCCATGGTGGAACTAAACTGCGGCTAAGGAACACATCCTTCAAATAAAAGTATTTAGGAGGTTTTATTATTTGGAGCTCTAAATCAAACCAGCAGCTACCAATGTTCTTAAGATTAAATCAATAGTTCCTATGCAAGAGTGAAAGAATATACTTCAGTGGACTTAATGTTTAACCCTTGCTCTTTTAGACTCTACTTTGCATTTGTAACACTCCCAGTCTCTTTTAAGGAGGAGGGTTCAACCAGTACTAATTTTTTTGAATCCTGTACCCACTGCATGACTTGACGTTGCTCCCATTTAGTAAGGGCACAAAGCTCCACAGATCTGAATGGGGAGAAGGGCAAGGCCTGAATGGGATGAAGAACAGTCTCCAATAAAGTGCTCTCAGTCCGCTCACCAGCTAGCAGAAGAGGAAAAAAGGGTCAGGACAATTCACATGTAGCAAAGATCTTCCAAGTTTGTTTTCTAATAATTTTTGGATATACCTGCTGTTGCTGAACTCACTGCAGTGCCTCTCACAGAAGCAGTATGCACCTTGCTTTGTCTAGTGTTTTACAGAAGGCATGTTAAGCAACTCTGAGAGAGGACAGCACGTATGAGTGCACATGTTCAAAAAGAACAAATTTACTGAAGCCTTACTCTAAATTCCCAATCTGACTCCTGTGTGCAATGGCATAGGTTTCTGACCAGTCATCCTGCTCCTTTTCTCAGGGTCATAGAAGAACTGTTCCCAGTTTTAAGACAACACACTCCAAATTGCAGTGGCATACACTGGCATGCAGGTGAAGTAGACGTGAATTTGTACTAGCGTGTGCACAAGTGATTGTACTGGTCCTTCTCAGGCCATTAAAAAAAAAAAGAAAAAGAAAAAAAGAGTAAGGATAAAAATCCTTAAATCAAAGCCACAAGATCACAAATTAAAATCCAAGGTGCAAAATTACTTTGTGTTCTAAAGTTTGAAAATTACAACTTTTTTTCCATCACTTCCACAATGCAATGGGCAGAAAAGGAGGCAAATAGAAAGGAATTGCATATCGCAAAAGCCCCGACCCTTTCTTGTCTTTCATGACGTCCCTAGAACTGCAGAGAACATCAGTAAACAGACACAAGGAAAATGTCCTGCAGATCCAAGTCTCAAATCAAAGTTTTAGTGCACAGAGTCATAGGCCGGGTTAGAAGGGACCCCTTGAGGTCATCTGGTCCAGCAACCTGCTCAAAGCAGAGCAACTTTAAAGTAATATGTCTTGGTTACAAGCACATGATGTAGGGTAATCCAGCTATTCAAATATTCCAGTCAACCATCAACGTGTATCTTTGCAGAAACCAAAACTGTAGAGGAATAGTGTGCTATGCTTCCACTTTGAAACGGCATAGCAAAGACATTTTGCTTATTTTAGTAGAAATGAAACTTGTTAATCCTTTCTTGCATCATCTTTTTTAAATAAAGGGTAAACCTGAAGTATTATTCTTAGCCTTCAACTATGTATAATGTTAGCCTGTATTATCCGTGCAATGAAAATTGTGTTTAATACAATTAATTTGCATTAAATTAATGGGAGGGTCTATTTTTCTTCTTTTTTTTTTTTTTCCTTAATTTTTTATTATTTAATGTCTGTTGTAGTAATAAGACTGTAAAAATATAAAGCCTAAATGAAGAATGAGTTCTGGCGAAGCTTTTCAACAGAGCCCATTGTAGTACTAGGCATGTACATTGAAAGGCAGATGTAAATAAGAAAAGCACATGAAAAGGTCTCCAAAGGTCCTGACTTTGGATACACTTGGATGCCAAATCTGATCTTTCTTGTTGAAGAGTATCTCTTATTTTAATTCTTTGGCCTCAAAGAGATCTTATTTTCTAGCAGCATTACAGAGTAAATTTTTTAAGTATTTTGTTCAAGGCATACAGACGAAATCTACACATATACATATCTTAAGGTAGGTTATATGACTGGCAACAAGTCAATATCAATTTTATAAGCCTTGTGTAAATGCAAAAATTCAGTTGTAGAAAACATAGTTCAGAATCAGAACATATTATAACAATAATTAATCAAATACCATAAAAATGTATTTACCTATCAAACTACTGAGATTTAATTATAAAGGGAACACAATAAGTCACAGCACAAAAGGACACCAAAATCAGCCCCATGCTAAATTCCCCACAAATGCACTTGGCCCTCTTTTCCAGGTCAGAGAGGGCAGGAAGAGACTAACCAAGTCCTGTTAAGCTAACAAACATGACAGAAAACATGAAAGCAAATAGAGATCTCTGGATTAATAGGTATACTGCTCTTCTCCTTCTGGGCATATGCCTCCTATCTTGCCTCATCTGTAGTGAGCTACACTGGATTAAGCAGAATCCCGAGGTTTAAAGAGAGAAATCACTCTTCTCACAAGAGGCGTAATTTGAACAGGCATTTAATTACTGCAGCCATCCAAACTGTAGTGAGGTAGAAGTGCAGTCTTAAGGGGGCAAAAACTCAACCAAACCAAAAAACTCCAAACACACAAACAAGTCAAACCTATAGCAGCTGGGAGCTGTTTGTGACTTCTCTGTTCCACTGCTTTAGATTCTCTGGCATTTTTATTGCCTGTTATCCCAGTGATAATACGTAAGCATGCAGATATATTAAATTGAGAGGGAGGGAAAAATAGGGGCCACATAGAAAGCAGCAGACTTGCAGTATCTGATAAACATAATTTCCTAATAAGCTAGAAGTTTAGAAGTCAGAAAATAAACTGTTAAGATAATATTCTCATGGAAAGCCTAAAGGAAAGGTTAATATTTCTAAGAGCAAGTTTTAAAAATCAGCACTTCAAGCTTCACTACCCCACTGCTCATTCAAAAAAACGAATATACATCATTTAATTTTTTTGCTTTTCTTCTTGCTTTTGTGCTTTTAGATTTCACTCTATAACCCAGCATGCCATAATCCTCCCATGTCTTTTTTTTTCTTCCAAATGGCAACTGGCATTTTCATGAAATCATTTGACTCCAGTGCTGAGGTTTAAAAAAAAAAAAAAAAAAAAAAGCACACACTCTTTTAACTAATGAGAAAATTGAAAAAAAGCTGGAAATGATAGGGTTTGGTTAAAAAATCTCTTTCTCATTTAGAACCAGATGTTACCAGAGATCTCACAAAAGGCTATGAAAGAGGGATGGACCAGATTTCAGTCAAAATTACAGCATTTGGACATATTGCTTTACAAAAGTGATCCAGCTAGAATATTTACCATCGTTATATTTGTTTACTTGCTCAGCTAACGAAATTATGGAAAATTCTTTCATAAACATAAGCAAGTTTGGCAAAAAGCCCACTTTCAGACATTCCAAACTAAAATGATAAACTAAAAGCAAAGCCTTAAATAAATCCAAGCCACATAGGAAGATGTGTCGATCTCACTGACTTCACGGGATTCAGTATTTCACTTCTATATAATGAATCCATTAAGAATGAGGATGGACCTATTTTCTTTCTTGTCCTCAATTCAAAATCAGACACACAGCCTCATTTTCTTCATTGATGGGAAGCATCCTTAATGAGAAGTCATGTATCTCTCATTCATACACCATAAAGCCAAAGGTAAAACATGAGTAAGGCGGTCACTGGAAAGTAAGTACACATTAGAACCATTACTGCCTGGAGCCTTATCTCAACACTAAGCTCCCAAAGCCCTCAAAAATTAGATAAAAACCTGGTTTAGCAGAAAGGATCCCACAGAAGATTTTCAGATTAATTCTCCAAGCCCTTGTCCATCAAAATAAACAAAACACCTTTCCCAGTTTTCCACAGGAAAAAGATAAAAGGTGCAGTGAAATAGCCAGCAGCTCAATGGGCTCCACAGACACCCTGGGAATGCCAAAGACAGAGGCACGAGTCCCTGTAGCATTTGATTGAGACTAGACGTTTGAACTTCTCTCTGATCTGCAGCTAGTAGCACAAACATCAGCTTATTAATTAAGCCTGAGGCTAGTGGCCTCTTTTGTATATCAACCATAATTCTTATCCTTGTCAAAACTGATCGGCACAATCCATCAACAGCTTTCCCTTTTGATGAAAAAACACATCAGAGTAACTTCTCACCCAACTAGCCCGAAAACACCCACATGGTGGAAGATGCAAGAGGATAAAGAACTGTAGGCAAGCCCCTAGCTTGGAAGTTTTTTGCTGGTTGGCTTTGGGGAAAAGCACAACACATTTAGAAAGATCCACAGGGACCACTGGGACGTTCAGCAGAGACAGCTGAAACAGGGGGTCTTCTCTTATGTGAAGCAACTGTAGTGGGCTCTGCTGAATTAACATGACTGAAAATAAAGCAATTGCCAAGTAGGAACCAGTTTAACAGCATGAGCACCTGAAAGTTCAAGTAAGAGGAATGCAATAGCAAGGGTCACTGCAGGAACAGGCTTGTAAGGGACTAGTAAGGTTTATTAAACGCCACTCATCACTCTTCGTTTAGCACAACTGTGGGAAGAGAAGATTTTATAGCCCAGTAATCCAGTCTACAACAGGAGTGAAATGTGCAAGACAAGTCCTGTTTTTTGGGAAGAAATCACCCTTTAGCTGTGAGAGAAACCACATTTGCTTCTTTGGCAAAACACTGGGGACTCTCCTCCCACATAGAAATCAGACAAGACTCCTATTTAACTAAAGATGCCAAGAACTTATTAATACATATACACTTCACCGTTCTACCACATTCTTTCTAAATGCATCTCTAACATTACATGTGCACAACCCCTTAGAACAGTACCATATTTGTGCTTATAAATTAAGTCATCCAGCTTCTAACAGGCATGCATATGGAATTGTGAAGCTGAACAGCACACAACAAGAACCAATACTGAGACTCAGAAAAATATGTCCTACGTATCTAGATAAGCTGTAGAGAAAGTGATCAGATTTATTAAAGAAACCTCACAATCATATTTCAGGTGCTACTAATAGTTTGCCGGGAGGATACTCACTTCAGACTTCATCAGAGGATTCAGGATATTTTCCATAACTAGGAAATAGTTACCACTTTTTTTTTCTTTCATAATTAACATATACTGAAATAAAGATGTTCTACCATAAAATTGTACTCACTTTTAGTTAGCTACTCAAAAGTAAAATTACAATCATATTTTACTATTACCCCAAAGAAGAAATCAATGCAATTTTCATTATGCCTCATAAGGTGGGTTGTTGTTTGTTCGTTTTTTTTTTCAAACCTGCTACCCTGCCAGGTCTTATTATTTTCACAAAGGCTTGACAATTGTAGGGTCATATTTGTTAGCTGCTTGTGACAACATTCAAAAGGGGCACTATATATCACCAAAACAGCTCACAAACTGGCTAGTCACATTATTTATTATGAGCCACACATGTGACAAATTATTTAACTCAGTGACTCCTAATAAGTCAAAGAGCAAGCAATTAGCTAACACAGTATGAGGGCTGTTTGTGGCAATTTATAGATGCTCTCAAGCTGTCACAGCACTTCAAAGTACCATTGGAGGGGGGGGACCTCTTAATGACTCACTTGAGATGACAAGCATTACACAGCACACATGGCAGCGATGAATTTGGCAGTCGATTCTGTTACTTGATGCTTCCTCTCTTTCCTCCAACAGCTGTTTACGTGTTTGCAGTTTGCATTTCTTTCTTACAAGTTGCTCATCACTGGAAATGTGGAGAGGGAGGCACTCTGTTCCTGTTCAACAGAGCAAGTTCTCCTCAAGCCCACTCTGTAGCGAAGTCCTCTGGACCACATGAAACTCAGAGAGCTGTATGACTTAGCTAGCAGAGATGCCACAGGTAAAACCTGCTGGTTGCATATACAATGCTGTTTTCAGCTCACAACTGGATTAGAATGAACCTCAGGGAAGTTTGGGTCCTTTCCCAGTTAGCTGGGATTTCCTTTTGTTAAAATAATTTTTTATAGTAAATTCAAATGAGGACATTTGGACAAGATAACCTCTAGACTTTTCAGCCTCAACCATTCTGTGAAAATGAAGATTATCTCTTTGAATTCACTCAGGATCTGGGAAAGATCCAAGCTTTAGATCAGAGACCAGTTTCTAGAGCTTAGTCCCTGGCTTTCTATAATGAATTGCAGCAATTGGTGACTATCTTGCATTTTCTTCTTCGCACTTCATTGGAAAAATAAGTGTATCCCTTTCTCCTGAGCCTCATCTTATATTTCTAGTGGCACTTAGTTGTACAACTCCCCAGCTGTACCAAACTTGGGCACCTCAGTGAATTATGGACCAATGCTGAAGCAAAGATCATATGGGATAAATCTCATCTAGGGATTCCCTTTTATATGAATGCAGTGACAGTGTATGATGAGTGTAGGAATTACAAATAATCTGGTGGCATGAGGTTAAAAAACCTGGAGAAGATTATCTCATACTCTGTGTTGGAGAGTGGGGAAGTACAGAGAGGTGAAAGAGGGAACTCAGGGAGGGGGTAATTAAGTGTTTACTTTGCAGAAACTCAAAGTGATAAAACAAAGGTCACAGAGAAGAGGAGAAAGATACAGCTTGAAGCCACTGTTACCTTAAGGGTTGTACCTTAAGCTATGAGAGCATGACACAGCTATGCTTGGTGAAAGACAAAAATTAATCGATGAGAATGAATGGGTGACACTGAGAAAACACAACGTGCTGCCACAATTGGACGTGACTGTACTATTTCAGAAGGGGAGGAGAGGGTAAAAAAAACAGATGTCAGACCTACATTCAAAAGCAGTCACTCCAAGCCATCCAAGCAAAGTCTCCCCCACACTATAAGATATGTAGCAGGAGCAATTAAACCTCTCTCTGCCACACACATTCCTTTTTAAAACGCAACGAGTCATTGACTGTGCTTTAGCATTCCTCAGCAGCCACAGCTGTATTATAGCAACTCTGTTATTCCAGATAGCTTGAGGGGAAAGTACCTGCACAGAGGAGTGTTGACCTCTGCCTTTAATTGCATGGTGACATCATCCACGAGATTTAACTTGTGCTTTTGACACATCAGACTTTCTGTGCAGAAGCTTAATTTAGTACACTATGCAAAAGTGTTGAAATCCTCTTCAGTATAGAAATCAATAAAGATTTTATGAGGGACAATGCACGTCTGAAAATGCAATAAATTGTTTTGTCTATCAGAAAAGGTTTCTATTTCCAAGCCTATATTTGCATATTGAGATTGCTTTAAAATGTGGGAAGTAAAAATTAGAAATTATTTTAAAGTGTGGTGATTGAATGAGAGGAATACCTTTATGAATACCTGTAGCATAAGAATGCATTTTCCAAAAGTACTTTATAATTTCTTCCCACTTACTTGGGAAAAAAAAAGCAACACATTCAGATCTTCATATAAAAATCTTCAAAACATATGGTTTGGTTGGGGATTTTTTTGTTTTTACCACTGTTCACTGCAGCCCTTAACTACCTGACATTTCATCAATCTTCTGGCACTTTTTCCTTCTTTTTTTTTTATCACTTCATCTCTGTCAAGGTTTTCTTTTTCTTCTTGTGCATTTATGCCATGCTGCTGAGCTACTCATAAGTTTCAAAGTAGAAGTATCTGAAGAGTGCGCCAAAGATAATTTTACTGCATTAATGTAATAACTCATCAATCAAGTTTTGGATAACCAGGTACCACGTATTCTGCTGTCCTAACTTATAAAAACTGTTATACTCTGAAGGAAAAGTATTTCTAGAAAAGACAGACTTGGGTAGGAGGGAAGACTGCAGCTGGTGTTAGGCAGAAAATGGAAGTAGAAAACAGAAGAGGTAAGAGAGTGCTTCTTGAAGTGGGACTTTTAAAAGTGATGGGTTATCAGTCTGGCTGTTTGACCAAAAGCCACAAGTGATAGAATACAGACTTCATGTGCTGCAGCACAAGAACAGAGTTGTGATTTCTGTTGCCAGTCTCAGGATCTTTGGTCCTTTCTATAGAGCTCTTCCAGAGTCATGAGATTCCAGAGGCCTCTCAGCCTTCTTTTTAAAAGAAATTAAAATAAAACAAAGTGTATTAAAGCCTCTCCAGAAATTTTAAAAGCAGAACTTGAGTATTCCCTGAAAACTCAGAAAACCAAGCAGGCAAATACATCAACACTTACTCTTTTTAGGCTAAATAAGTAATGAAATTTTTTACATTTTGTTTTGAAGAGCCACTTCACTTTCCATTTATTTATCTATTTAAACATAGGGTAAGAATCCATGGTGAATGTAACAAATCATATTGTGGGTAACCTCATAGTCCTCACCTTCTCACAGGTACTTTTCATCAGGATAACTATTTCCAGTGAGACTCAGAAAACGTACTCATATTTTTAAATACCTTGAATCATCATGACTTCTTTTCCCCAACATCTGATCTCTTAGTAATCAAGGAAAACAAACAGCCTTCTTTTGCAATCCTTTTCTAATCTGTGGAGAAAAGGACTACTAGTACAATGGTGCTTATTCAGAAACAGTCAAAATATTATTCGAGCACTAAGCACTAGGGCAGAAATCCTTCAGGCTCTCCTGTTTTCTGACAAAGAGACACAACCTTGGCAAATGGATGTAAAGTACATTTCTGAGATGATAAAAACTAACCTCTCAGTTTTGTTTTTGAGATGCTCATACTTTAAAAGCAGAACATAGCATGCATGTATAGAAGAGTAAGCTGAAAACCCCAGGATTTGGGGGGAATGGTAAGTGTCCATGACCAGGTGGAAGGGATGATTTTTGCCACTTCTGTTTTGTAGGTATGCAATTGTGTCCACATCAATCTACTAGCAACTGCAGAAGCCAGTAACCCAGGTTTATCCTCTGAACTGAGATTTAGTGTATGTATTAAAACCTGTCACAAAATAAGACTGCAGCTGAAGTCCTTACCGAGGTGCAGGGATCAGGTTTTCAGTGATGATAGCCCTGGCTGTGGGGTGTACAGTTGGCAACAGAAACCAATTGGAAACATATAAAACTGTGCCTCTTAATCTTCTGAAATGAGCTTTGGACAGGATATTATAAAGTCACATTTCCCAATTAATACATGAACAAGAACAGTTCATGGTCTCTGCCCTGCAATTAAGGTGTCCCATCTTGCCAGTAGTGCTCTAGGGAGAATCACTTGCTGTAGGCAGTGAGCTATTCCTTATGGCTCAGGTGATTATATCTTCTGCCTTTGGAGTGGAGCAAAGAAGTTCTTCACAAATCAGATGTTTCTATGATCTTTCTCCTTTGTATTAAAACTAATCATCCTCCTTTGAATGCAATTAGATTTTAATTTCTTCTATCATACTATGTTTTTTTCTCTGACCAAGATTTTTTGTAAAGTAAATTTCTTCCTTCTCCCACTTCACCATCTCTTTTATCCCCTTTTCCTTGTGCATGTTTTTTAAAATTGACCAGTCTTGACTGTTAACAGCATCTCACACATCCATATCTGTCTTTTCCTGGCTCCCTTATTCTGATCAAATTGATTTTTCATTTTTCAGTAACTCTCTGGATATTTTTCACTCTACACGTGCCTGAAATGCAATGCCTTTAATGCCTAGTGATCTGCCTTCCACACTGCTATGTTTCTTAGCCTGCCTGTCTCAAATTACTTAACCGGTATGTTCATTGATATTTGTCATAGCAAGATGTTACGTACATATAGAACAGGCATACCTTGAAGATCAGGGTAAGGAGACACAAAAAGTATGTGGAAAGCATTGTAAAATGATGTTAAGGACAGTATCTGGTCAAATTCATACCACTATGAATGAATCCTGAGAACCTGAAAATCCTTAGCACTGAGTGGGACGCGATTCTGCTGCTTTGATGTGATAGACAGTAGTTAGCAAAAATTGAAAGGGCAAAATATTAGTCAGTCTGCACAACACAGATGTCATTTTGACTAAACAAGGTCTATGGTGAGCCAGATGACCCACATTTGACTGGGCTAGCTAGCTTCCAGCTAGATGCATCACAGAGCCATGGTCCCTTTTCTCTCCCAGCACATATGGTTGCTCTACTATCTTCTTCCAAATATTTTAGGGCAGTCAACCACAGAAAACATTAGCTTTGCTACCTCAGCACTGTGCATTGTTAGTTATTTTTTTCTTCTTCCTCAACAGCTCTGGGTAGAATAGAGACCATCTTCCTAAGAAAACCTGCCAGGTCAAACTGAAATCTGAGGATTCAAACTACACTATATGATCGAGAGCATCTGCTTCCATCTCAGGCACAGCAGGGACGAGGCAAGAATCATCATTCAAGATCTAAAAAATCAATCACCAGCAAGTGTGGCACAGCGAGCACTCTTGTGGGAATGGAGAGAGAATAGAATCAGCAAACTTTGTTTTGCTTGTTTGCTTCCCTGCTTGTTTTTTGGTTTGTTGTTTCTTTTTTTTTTTTTTTTTAATAAAAGCATCTGCAGTTTTTATGTGTAGGTGTGCATGTGTAAGTTTGCAAACAAAATTATGCAAAGCATAATCCAGCTCGATACATGGAAGTGCAAGAGAGTAAAAGAGTCAAATTAGTGTCAATTTACAGTAACTGTAAGTCCTGAAGCTCTACAGGATTCTTTGCAACCTAGTTGTATGGAAGAACTGTTTTACAAAATAGTTACTTAGAAAGGGATTGTACAGTTTGAGAGCACACTGTATACAGAAACACCTGCACTTTCAGCTACACAACTACAGGGCTAATTTCTGAGTTATTCAATTTTCTTTCAAAGAGATTTTCATACTTTTACTTATTTTTAAAATAATGAAGTCCATTGATAGATGGAAAACATAAATGTAGCAAACACCCAGCCCCCACAAAAAACAGAAGAAATCAATTTCAGCTACTGACCCATACTACTTGGAAATGAAAAATCTGAAAAATTTCATATTGCTATATAAGATTCATAAAAAATTTATTTAAAAGATCCCTATTCTCTTATAACACATTTATGATAATATTGCATTGGTCCTTTGAAGGTTAATGGCAGCCTTTCTGGTCTCATTGTGAATATTAAGGTACTCCTTGCACAGTGACCAACAAATAGCTCCAACAAGGGCACATGTTATCTCTTACGGAGAGTTGTGATATTTGTGCAAGATCTTTGCAGCAGCAGCAAGGAGTGATCATCATCATTTGTGTGATCACTGAATTGCACCTGAAGTGCAGTGATAAGAGACTAAATTCTCAAATCTTTTTGAAATATTGGATTTCCAATTCTCCATGCACATTTAAAAATCAATTCCTTATACTTTATAAAGAAAGAAATGTTATTTAGAGAGAGGTTATTTAGCTCTATCACATCGACAATATTTGTACCTAGACTTTCTACACTGAATTTTTTATGTATGATAAATATGTCAACACAGAACAGCCAATTTTCCTTATAGTGCCTGACCAGCATTATCTGTATTTAAAAACCACACAACTGTAAAAAAACCCCAACCCTCCTCAAAAGCATGGCTTTGACTCCTTTTGCTTCAGGGTAAAAACGAAACTCTAAAAGAATGAAAGCGGAAGAAATTTCCCCCATGACGCATTTATTCCACAGCTGCCCACACCAAGTTTCTCGTCCTTTCTCGGTAGGCATAGCAAGCTGGCAGTCGTCAGAGACACTGGTCTGAATGACGGCTGGGCTGGGCTGCTACAGCAAATCCTATATTTAAATGTACAAGAATTTTTCCCTTCAATAGTCTGGGTCAGATGTGCTGTACCCAGCAATGCAAAGAAACTTTTAATTTTACTCTATTTTTAAATAACATGAGCACACGCATGCAGGTCAGAATGATTTGTACAACAATTTACAACAGTTTGTGGAGCAGATTAGCTTGATTCTTCCCTGATGAAAGGATTATATAAAGATTAAAACATTCAAAGTAGAGAAAAGCATGTAATACATGAGGGTAATTTACAGTAAACCCATTATCAAGGAGATGAACACGTTTAATTAAAAAAAGAATAAAAAGAAGATAAAACCTGAGTTATGAAGCAGTGAGATGATACCCCTTTAAATGAGGGCAGCCTTCAAATGAAGCTGTGGTAGACGCTATTTCTTCACCAAAGTGGCATTTTTGCCAACAAGACTCTTGGCAGCCTTCAAGGGTCGACACTAGCACAATTGACCAAATATGGTTGGGAATTTGAAAACATTGAAGATCTTAGCATTTGTTCCTGAGTCTAACATAACACAGTCCAGTCTTGCCACCAGAGCCTATAACTACTAAGTGATAACTTAAGCACTGGAATGCAAATAATCCATTGGTTCACATTAGTGTCATTTCCATTTGTTGATGTTCCCAGTCCCCTTCAAACCCTGGCAGTACCTTACTTGACTTCTGAGGGGAACAATCTACAGGAAATGTACTAAAAAAAGTTAAATGACGAGAGCAGAAGTCAGCGGTGATTTACTTGCAGAAAAAGGAAAAAGACGATACATTAAACTACACTGTCCAGAGTTACTTGACCTCAAACTGATTGCTGTTAAATTGCTTGAATTGACGTTACTCATTTACCTACTGGCAGCTACTCAAGATTTATCTTTACAGGCTACAAGGTTTTATCATTTGTTCATAAAGTCCCTGCCAAATGTTAACTTTCAAAATACTGATTTAACTGTGAAGTGTGGGGAAGTCAATGAAAAATTAATGTAAGTGCATGATAAAACATTAAATACTTAAATAATTTGGCACCTTTCCTCTGAGAAGTTAAAAGGATGCTCGAACACTTAATGGGTAAAATGGGTAAAATAAAACAGCATAATAATTTTTAGGGAACAGTTTGTGATACAAAGTCATCTGACCTAGAAATGTCATAATGGGCATCTGTGTTGGAAAAATAAGGGCCTATAATTTATTAGAATATACTAGACAAAAATTAAATTATAGTGGAGATAAGCTTTATGCTACAGAGATAAGTGCAATTACTTCTCATTTTAAAGAGAAATAAGAGAAGTTACCATGGGAAAAAATGAAGTCCTCCCACACTTTTAACTACACCTTTATCTAGCACATATATCAGTTTAATGTGTCCACACACCCAGCAAAGAACTGCAATCTTTAATTTAAACCTGCATTCGAACAGATACAAGAAACAAGAAGATAAGCAGTAAAATGAAGAGCTCATAAACAAAAACCAAACCCTGGATTTCAACAAACTCTGCAGTTGTCATCAGGTTATTTTTTATAAGGTAAGGGAGAAGAGGGAAGGGAAGGGAAGGGAAGGGAAGGGAAGGCTGAG
>VXBJ01007139.1:178217-246215 GCA_013400055.1 Nycticryphes semicollaris
GGAAGGGAAGGGAAGGGAAGGGAAGGGAAGGGAAGGGGAAAGGAGACAGTGAAAGAATGTAAAAAATGACAGTGATCTTACAGAAAACCTCATGTGCCTTCATAAACACTACCTTTATGGAGACTGAGCAGCTGCAGGAGGACTCCAGCACTTTGCTGGACTGGATCCTGAAGCTATACCCCAGAGACCATCAAATTATTCCTCTAATATGCTTCGCAGCTGACTTAGTTCCTTTCTTATTGAGGCCAATCAGAGATGTGGGCAAGGGTAAAATGCAAGTAAAATGAAAGACACTGAACTCTGAAGAAAAAAAACCCTCCACCTCCACACCAGGCTGAGCTTTACCTCTCATAATCCGTTGAAATGGAGCATCAACCTGAGGGAGGTCATTACAGCCCAAGTCCATGGCAAAGTAACTGAACTACGCTTGAAAAGCCTAAATTTACAAATATCTTTATAGCTTGGTATATTTCCTGAGCTACTGCTCCATCCAGAGCCTAACAGGTTGGACAGACCTCCATACCTGAAAAAGATATAAGTGCACACTTTCCAGGCCCAACACAAAATGTCCTCAGAAACAAGCAAAACTATTTTTTTTCCAGCTACGTGCCATAGTCCTAGACCAATTATTTATTATGCTATTCCCCAGAGAATCAGAACCAAAGAAAACTGAAAATCCTGAAGCCAACAACTAAGTCATAAGACCCATCAGCCTCTTCAAAGATGTTCTGCTGCATGTTAGAAAACCAGTGTCTGCCTGCAAAATAATTGGGTTATTTTTTCCTTTTTTTAAAAAAAAAAATTTATTTAAAAGCAGTTAGGTGAAGAAACAAGCATTCCTCCATTTTCAAAAACCTCTGCATTTTCAAAAGCAGTCCATTATTTTAGGCACCTCAGCTCCTGAATGCTCAACTTCAGATACTGAAAAGGAACTCAATTTCCTAAATTGAATGGTCCTAAACCTTTTAACAGGCAGACTGAGTCTGTATACCAAAATGGAAGCATTCAAGGCCTAGAGCACTAATGTCATTTAAAAATCAAAGTAAAATGTAGGAGAATTACATTTATGTTCTGAATAAAGGTAACTAATCATATTCCATCCGCCCCTTCATAAGACCACTGAAAGTCAGCATCCACACCTCCAAGATGCATCCCATTTCAAACTCAGGAAAGGGATTTTCACAATTTCCATGGACATCCAATGACTTTATTTAATTATTTTTTTAAAAAAAACAAAATAATGCACTTGTGTCTAGATGTCTGCAAAGACAACAGAACTCTTGATGGGTCAACTATTTTTTTTCCTGTAAAACAGAAAGAGATTTACTTTTCTGCTCTCCCTGCAAGTATATATTTCATTTGTGATTTTCTGTTAAAAAAATTCTCATTGAAGGAGAAGCTCAATGGAAAAACTCAAATGTGAAAGATGTCCTGAAATGACTGCTACCATACTTTCCTGCAAGCAACATTTCAACTAATTTGAATGCTAGCAAAGACTTGGGTTCATTTATATCAGATAGTTCCATCAGATGGCACTATGCAGATGAAACAGTAACTGGGCATGGAAATATTTCTGCAACATGGAGTCTACGTAGTTCAAGATGCATTAAAAAGATTTGTTAAAAAAAAGTGAGCTGGTCACTCATTCACACTTAATAAATAATGTCTTACTAAAAGGAAAACCAGAAATTGTTGTAAAACTAGAATTTTAGAAGAAAATAGAATAATCCTTAGATTAGCTCAATAGTTTATTTGGTCTAATAGAAAATGCTTCCATTTTCTTATACACTTGCAGTTTTTACACCATTTATTCAAGAAGTACTTAGTCAAGAGCTACTACTTCCTTTTCTCTCTTCCTTCCTTTCCCTCCAAATTCCTAGAAATTTTTTTAATATTATATCAATACATTTAGTAAAAAGCAGAAAACCGCATTCCCATGGAAAAGGTAATGCTGCCTGATATCTTGAGAGATTAGATTTGAATGCCTCAATAGTCTATGTAAACTTAGTTGTGACAGTCTAAACTAGGCTTTAATTTTAATAAATGGTTATTTGCCTAACATCCCTCTTTCTCTTTGGCATAAAAACAAGTATATAAATTGGTTTCCCATCGAACATGCCAATTGGCTTTGTCATACTTATCTTTCTAATCTATGTTAGCAATTATTTTAAAGAAACTTTGCCTAATGTGTAAGAAATTAAATCAAATAATCACATACATTTTGTATACAGACTTGTAAATTGGTTTTCTCATTTCTTTTTGGCTCCAAGACACTATTCAAAACATTTCTAGAATAACATAACCATATTTCATAGATAAGAAAAAAGGGTATGTGTGCCTCAGTAGAGAGAGAGAAAAAAAAGACATAGCAGTGTTTTAATGTCACTGTGTTGATATTCTCTAAGGAAGATAGGAAAGAGTATTTGCCCACAGAATTCAATGATTCTTGCATTTCCACCTTACCCCATTTTCCTGTAACATATCTAGATAGATATGTAACATAACTAGAACAAAATGTTAACTTCCAAGAAAGAAGGCAAAGGGGAAAACAGACATGAACCCCACAGGAAATCCAAATTCTTTTTCATTTTAGTGTGCTTATAGAAACAAAGTCTAGAATTTTATGCAGCTCTAAGAT
Source organism: Nycticryphes semicollaris (assembly GCA_013400055.1). Taxonomy (NCBI): domain Eukaryota; kingdom Metazoa; phylum Chordata; class Aves; order Charadriiformes; family Rostratulidae; genus Nycticryphes; species Nycticryphes semicollaris. Next base: position 180,856 of record VXBJ01007139.1, read on the forward strand.
GCAGATCTTGGAAATAAATTTAAAAATTCCAAGCAATATTCTGTATAGAATTTCTGAAATACACTTGTAGTCAGTATATTTTGTCAGAGGCAATTTAAGGGACCTGTAACAGAAACTTGCACAAGGTATTCAGTGGCAAAACCAGTATCAATAATGACTCCTTAACTGAAAGAGCATTCAAAGGCAATGAAGGCTATAGCGAAGTATGTAATACCATGAATTTATAATTCTTAAATAAAATATATAGCTACATCTTTGCTTTAAACAAATTTTCCAGAAAAATATTAAGAATCTTCTGTTTGCACCTAGATTTTAAACTGAAATGAGCTTGTAATTTGATGTTATTTTATCCTATCTTCACACTGCCTTTTTCGGAAAAATGGTTTGCAGTGTACAACTTACCTCTTTAATTAAAAAGCAAGGAATACTCAACAATTTTTTATTGCTGCTTTGCTGTTTCTGGATTGAAACATCACTAGTATTCCACAAAACATTACACAACACATCTTCTACTGAGAAAAGTCCATTGGAGATCCCATTTCAGAACCAACAGAGGTGAAGCAGCCTCCTAATTTCCTTTGGTCATGTGAACATGACGAAGAAAAGATGGTGAGAGAAAGAAGCCAAAAACTGAGCTGGCAAGGACCATGACAAGCAGCTGAAAGAGGGATCTTAGGACAACAATGTCGTCATCAGTGTCCCACTTCTTTCTCTTTTTTTTTTTTTTTTAAAGCAGTGCTCACATTTTTTCCCCATGACTAACAGCTGTTTCCAGAGGTCCCCTCCCACTCCTCAGCCTCTACACAACAGCTCTATATCACGTGTCTGCTGTATTCTACTTTTTCATGTAGTATTTTCTTACTCTATTCTCTTTGCACTCCCTCCCATTTCACAATTCTGTTTAAATGTCTCATGATGTTCACACTGCTCAGTTTGGCTGTGAAAAAGTGTAAATTCCTTCAACTTGCCATGATCTCCTTGAAGACATCCTGCAGAACTGGGGCTCTGATCTTGGGCTGGAACCCAAGACAATGGGCAACGCATAAGATAAACAATATTTCATGATCTAAAATGTTTGCACAATCAGTAATTGCTTCCCACACAGAGTCATACTTCAGAAACAGCTCAGTAGTAGGTTGCTTGCACTGAGAGCTTGTTGAGTGACGAGGAGATCTTTAAAACATCTGGGGACATAATTGGATGATAAGCACTTCTGAAAACCTGTCCTCAGTGCTTTTCCCTCCCTAAAAAAGTGCAGACTATCTACAAATAATTTCTAAGACGTTGATTCCCACAGTGTAGCTGTATGGGTCAGCTTCTCAAAGACAACACAAGTTAACTACTACTATGAGTCAGCTGTTCCAAAGTGTCAATTGCCCCAGCAGTTTTGGAGCAATGTACTAGATGTCCATATAATTGAGATTACATGGAAAAAACTCGGAGATCATCATACTAGACATTTTTGCAAAATTACATTTCTTCACTGATGGGGAAGTTACCAAAATCCTTCAAACAATAATAAAAATAAGCATGCACACAGAACAATAGCCAGAGTTTCTTCTCCCCAGGTGCAATAACCAGAATAAACATTGTTTACCTACACAATAGTTCCACATAAAATTTTAAAGGAATACACCTGCATAAATATTTAAGGTTGTCTTTAGTACATCATCATTCCTAGGCTATTTTTTTTAAAGTAAACACAAGGGAGAAGGAATTTTCTTTTTAATTCTGCTTGATTTTAGATATAGTGATTTAAGTTATCATTATCGTCTTTTACCATGAAGTTGTAAACATCAAGGTAAGTTGTAAATAAACACGGCTTTTTAAAATTCTGTTAAGAAAAAAACCCACCTTAAGCAAGTGCTTAACATTAGACAAAGGTATAAATTCACTTCATTGGAAATGCTTATCTACTTAACACTACCAGATGGTAATATTTTTTTGATTCTTTTTTTACCCATATACGGACACTGACATATAATGGTCATGACCCTGAACTTCAGCTTTTGCAGCTGAGACATTCCAAAATGATGGTGACCAAGATTTTACAGGGGATGCAAGTTTAGAAGGCAAAGAAGGACAAAAATGTGCATGTGGTGAAGGTAATGATGCATACAGGCATACATTTGAAGCTATTAGTTAAATTGTCAGTAGCAGGCTTTGAGAATTCTCTTTCCCTTCCTTTGGAAGTCAAATAACACTTCCTAACTAAAAATACCCAATTGACCAGATTTTCCTTTCAGAGCTGCATTCTAATCCTACCAATATTTGCAAAGAGTTGGAGAAATGAATTTCACCCCCACAAAAATGTATGAACGTAGCTGAGGATGCTCTTACAAAAAACTGTGCTTTTCTTCCCCTCTCACCTGTTGGTATCTTTGTGACTTCCATCACCTTCACCAAGTTGTAAATCAGTTATTTACAACTAATAACAAATTTTAAAAGACGGTAATTTTTTTAAGGTATTCTACTACAAACAGGAAATAATCCCATTTCCTTAAATACAAATAGAGTCTATCAGACAAAGTGTTACGTAGTCACGTAAGTCTTGTGCTCTGCTCCCTAATTATTGTGATCTATATACAGGATCAAAAAGTATTTACATAAGGACAGTGTGTATGCATACTTTTCTTCTTAGCTGCAAGACCAGTCTTTCTGAGTGTTGCCTATTTTGGAATTTAGGTTTCCCAAAAGGCTTTCATTAACATGTCTGTCTCTATAAACTGCAAGATATGCTAAGGTTTTCTATAAAAGTGCAACAATAACTCCATGCTTAATCAACCCTTTGTTGAGCTGCACACACATGGACACTGTAAAATACAACTCAGATCTAATGGCAGGACCTCTGTTCATAGCTTCAAGTTCAATGGTGTTTAAGACATGGAAGTGTTACTATTTTTTACCCTTAGCCAAGTAAATATGAACACTGGATGCCTTGGACTTCTTTGATTAGACATGCATTCTCACCACACAGCTGCAAACCCTTTTTTTCCCTTCCTACTATTGCTCCCAGATAAAACCAAGCTATTTTGCCTCAATACTAAACTCAATCCTGGTCTTCACTGCCAGTTCACCTCCAGCTGCCTGTACAGAGTTTCACACTAAGCCCCTTGTTTATATCAGTGCTGCAATTAAGCCCAGGCCAAGAAGAGAAGTCCCTCAGAGGGTAGCAGAAGTGCAAGGCTAAGAATTGATTTTCAGCTTCTGCGACGTAGCCCATACACATCCTTTTGCCCCAGGAAAAGAAATCCCCAGCCAGATCTCCTCACGCCCCACCTTTCTGTGTGTGTGTGTGTGTGTGTGTGTGTGTGTGGTGGTGGTTTAATTTTGCTTTCAGTGGCCATTTTGGGGCATTTTTCACAAGTTGAATCCTGTTTCCAAATTGGCCAGTGAAAAGTTTTAGCCATGCTGAAATCATTTCCAGGGCTAAATTGGGAAACCTGAGGCAGCTGGGCAATCTTACAGCTGGCTGAACTGTGGCTTGCAATAAAAGGCAGTGTGAATAAGGTATATTGAAGCTAAATTGGATTCGTGTGAAGGGCTGTTTATTCTGAAGGGGGGCGTGGGGGAGGAATTAATGAACAGAAATTAAATTAGCTCAACCAAGCTTTTAAAAATATACTGAAAAATACCTGACCTGCTATGAACCTTTTAACAAAGCAGAAACTTTGGGCTAGCAGGAACAGCTCGGCTTGGTTTCATTTCCTTGCCAAAGGTACAGATTTCAGAAGATGTACACTACTACCTCAGCCTGATAAGAAACCAGGTTTACAGTGGATGGGGCAGGTTTTACTTCTGTAACCCAAAATCAATGCAGCACAAAGTCACTGCTATGGGAAATCCTTTGTAAACCAATATGTGGCCCAAATACAGGGGTCATTGTAGCTGATGAAAATATTTGATTAACTAATCAGTAGATACCTAGAGACAAAATAAACAAGCCCTTTCATCCTTGTTGCCAAAATTCTCTTCACTGAAATAAAAAGAAATCACTGGTTAACCTGTTTTGGAAAGATTATTACCTTGAAAATATTAATACCATCACTAACTAGAATAATATTTTACCCACTGTCTAATCTAATCTAGGACCGCTTTCAGTAAAAGAAATTCTATACGATTGCAAAGTGGCCAACATTTATTTAGGAGGAATTGATTTGGGGTTTTTTGGGGGTGTGTGTTTTTGGTTGTTATTTGGGTTTTTTCCTCATAGTGCAATTAAATAGTCAAACTGCATATTCCTGAAAAGCAGGAGTCACTTCACTGATATTATTAAATCAACCATAAAAGCCATTTGGCTGCAACAAAGTTTCCCTTTGAATTGTGACCCATATTACATCTAACTTTTATATCTATTACAAGGGCTAGTACTTTTTCTGAAATTCTGCAAGTTTGTACATGCACCTCCAGAATAAAAGTATTTGTTATTAGCTATAATAGTAACTACTAATGTGATAATTTAATCATTTCTGTGAAGCAATCAGACTCTGTTCATTTTACAGACGTAAAATCCCAGAATAAAGACTGAAGGAAATCTTGTTCAGACATTTCTCTCACCTTACCTGCAGCACTCCCTTTGGTAGGCATGGCATCTTAAAAATAGAAAAAACTGTCCTGAAGAATATGCTCAGGGATCAGATGTTCTTAGTCACATTTGTTGAGGCAAACTTCCAGAAACACTGGATTTTGTGCCATTTTTTCCCCAAGTGTGAGAGCTTTTTAGGGTGGAGTTTGTCTGTTCCTCCTCTCTTCTTGCCAAGAGGTGCCACCTTCCCCCCACCTTCTTCCAACTATGATTCATAATATTATGAACTTGATGGTGGGAGAATCAGATTTTCCATCACTCCACTGTAATCTTGACCTTGGTATTATTCATCATCCTCCCAATCCCAATTCTAGCCACAGGAGAGTCAGTTCCTCCAAAGTTGTCATAAGAGAGGTACCTACAGTATATCTGGAAATAAAATACAATTTATATGTCTGCATAGTGACATCTTTCCCAGTATACTAGTTGAAGATTTGCTGGGGGCATGGGGACTAACTTCCAGGTGTCACTTCCAGCCTCTCTGCAAGTTGTGGTCACGTCAGATCTTAAAATGCTTGAAGTAAGGAATTGATATTCTATAGATACAACTTCAGGCTGAAATCTGGAATCATAATTTAATCAAATAAACTAGGTCACTGCATATGCAAAACACGTTGCAATGGGTAAAAACTTAAAATGTCTTCATTTTATTTTGTTTCTCAATGGAAATGTATCCTCTGTGCATTAACTTATTCCTTGGGTTTTATCAGTGGGTAGGAAGGAAAAAGAAAATGGTTTCTAAGGGCTTCGCCTTCACTTGTATTTATTGTATTGATTGACTGCTATGGTCACTGTTATCCAGCTGTAGCAGGCAACAAATGCTCCTAAACTTTACCCCTTTCCCTGCCTCAAATTCAGTTTGCAGGTTTTAATAAAATTTATGAGACTAACGGAGCATTCCAGGCTGGCTTTAGTGTATTTGAGTATCCCCTGATTTAAACTCTTCTGTTTCTTGTACTCAATCCAATACTGTCTAGGAAGATGCTAAGATGTCAGGCAATTTACATTGCATCCTGAAGGCTACAGATTCCTATTCTGAGATGTGAAGGGAGATATGATGTTCAGTCTGGCCTGCTTCTCTGGTTTTTGGAAAGGACTGCACTACTTTCCAAGACACAATAGTCAAGCCAGCAAATGTTATCCAGCAAGGAGCCCTTATCTGGTGGCTTGACTGAGCCAACTGCCAGATCTTCTGTGGCAACAGTAAATTGGTATTTAATTTAAGCTACTATTTATCTGTTTATAAAAAAAATAATAAAATCACTACACAACAAGCATAGAGGTGGGCCAGCTTCCACAGCACTCCAAACCAGACAGAAAAACTCCTGAAATTGAAGAAAGGGGAGTCTCCAGACATCACAGAGACCTCTGAGCAGCATCACTGTCCTCCCCAGCTTCTGTAAGAGTCATGGTGCCTGGAGGAATAGCAGGAGGTAGGAACAGGCCATACTTGATACCCCATGGCACCTAGGTACTGGAATGAGTCCAAGGGCCCCAAGCAACTTGGGGTTGGTGAAGTCTGTAGCCAGCCTGGAAGTACCGCTGCAAATAGATGCCATTGTGCCTTCCTTATGACACAACTTAGCAAATGCTGGGCACAGCCAAGGATCCTGCCTTTATATTAAACACTAACTATTCATAATAGTAATTTCCATGCTGAAAAATGACATTACATGTTACAAAAAGAATATGAACTCAGGCTAAAATCAGTATAAAACACCTGGGCTCCAACACTGCTTGTCAAAAAACAGAGCTGGGTATTTTATTTTATGTTTTCTGTTTTCAATGTTAAGTTATAAACATAAGAAAACATTCTCTGGTAATGGAAATACCAAGAGACCCCTAATTATAATGACACGAACAGGCAGCACCATGTAAAATTTCTGAAACACATTTAAAAAGCCAAGTTACTAAAGCTAAACAAAGTTAACAGATCTACTGGTGTATTTTTCTAATCCCTACACATTTCATTATTTCACTCATGATAATTTTCATCACTTATTTTCTGTTCTGAAAGAGATTTTTGGTTTTTTTATAAAACACATTACAATGGAATGAAATGCACTGACATGTTCCTCTTTTCCCATCTGAGTTACCTTCTTTAAACTGTTGCAAAATCTATTTGTAAAAACATTATTACAAGGAAGGGACTCCTCACCACCCACTCAGCTCTCAGAAGCCAAGAGAACAAACTCAAAGATATTGTTTTTCTAATTTTACACTGATACTCTTTGGTCCTACAAAAGTGTTCCAGGTCTAGTGTGCATTTTAAAGGGATTTATAAAGAATTAGCTCAAGCAATGCCAAGAGCTAACTCCAAGCTTATATTAATTCAAAACATGGCATATAGGACAAATAATTCCCTAACTGCTTTTTTCCTCCCTTTCCAACTTGCACGTTGGGAATGCTCTGTCTTTTCTTTAGGACAGAAACATTCAAGATCTATGGAGTAACCTAATTTCTACAGCTTTTAACACATATCATCCATACTATGGATTTCTGATGTTAGAAATATGAACAACCAACCAAAAGACTTCAGTCAACTTGATTTGAAGCAGGAATGCGTGTTGGGTTTTTTTTCTTCTTTCTTCCCTCTAGCTAATGATGAATTATTATATTAAAAATATATATTCCAACTTCAAAGAAAAGCTAGGTTGTTATAAAAAGCAGGCGTTTAGAATTAGGTTTGAAAAGATTTGACCTTTTGCACACAAAAACTAACACCTACATGAATGAAGTACTGTAGTAAGTGATGATATATGATGGATCATTTAAAATGTGTGTATGGAACCATGCACATTTTTTAAGGCAGGGGCAGATGGTGGTTACAGCACATCCAACATTTTCCAATTACTTTGTTTTTTCAAAATATATCCAGCCCATAAAAACATTAGCAGAATCCTTGTACTTTCATAGAAATAATACTTTTCAAATATAAAAAATTTGAAACATATATAAGTTGAAATTTAAGTTCAGAAAATATCCTAAGACAACCTCTTTCTCCCCCTCTTCCACAATTAAATAGGTTGTAAAGGAAGAGGAAATTATGAGGTGCTAGACCCAGAGTTTTATCCTAAAACGTTAACTAGAAATTTATCCTGCCTTCTTAAAGAGGAGATGGGAACTAAATACAAAGAGCTGATCCAGCCTGATCTGCTTTGAGGGCTGGACCAGATACAAGGTTTTGGTTTTGTCCAAACTTCAACTACAAGGTAAGTAATTTGAGACTGAAGATAACATGAAACCTTCTATCTGCATGAGGAGATTAAAAGCAAAACGGGGAAAACAAACACAACACTATTAACACTTTTATATAATGAAACGAATATTTATTCCAATCTTTATCCAGTTAGATAAAACTCTAAGACAAGATTTCAACAAAACATACATTGAGACAACAGATAAGCACAAACATCTTCAAAACAAAAATCAAATAAGAAATATGGAGGAATTGGACCTCATTGTGAAGGGAAACTAAAGTTCAAAAACACAGCTCCCTTCCAAGTTAGGCTGTAAACCAGGAACACATGGAGAGAAGAAAAGGCTGTTTGTATTGTTCCAGGAAACTGGACCAAGGATTATTCCATAATTGCATTAAGCAAATACAGTATAATATCTTACATAATGAAAAGTTCAGAGACATCATAGGCTAAGTGATTGACAGATCACAATACACCGCAGTCCTGTAAGCCATTAATTCCTTAATTACTACAGTTACAAGCATTGCACACCAACATTGTTGTGTTCTATAGCAAGGAAATGGGGAAATAGTATTACAAGACATTCTCAAATTAAGTACAATTTTTTTTTGTATGATCATTTTCAATTTAAGCTCCCATCATACCTATGACGAGGATGCTCATGAGTTGATGAGTTGTACACAATAAAGTTCTGAAGCAAAGATAGAAAATAGTTTCTAAAAACTGTTACTGAACTGATAGCTAAGACTCACACTGCTGCTTCAAGATGAATATGAGTTACTACACTAAGCAATTTCCATACTGTGGGATTTACTTACACCTTCCAAAAATCACATTATTACTATCCTTACTGACAAGAAAACTCAGGGAATGCCTTTCTGCAGATTTTCAAGTCAGCAGGAACTGCTGGGCACAAAAGCATTGAGACCCTTAAGGGAGACTGAGGAGAATTTGTTTCTGCTTCCAACACTGCAAAATACTTCCTTGGTGACTATAACAAAAGACCATAGTCAATAATGCATCTCCCAGGTAGTCTGGCCTATGTATACTCAGGACAAGGTCGGCTACCATACCTTTGCACAGACCTAACTGCCTTCAGGCTGCAGGAAAAAGGGGGAGAAGTGCTGTACTGCTGTAATTCAGCTGATTTAAGTGAAGCAGATCTCTAGAGTAGATACAGCTAGACCCAAAGGTCCATCCATTTGCTTTCAGGGATACACCATGAAGATAAACCTGCTGCATAGTACATACAACTTCCTTGTCTGCCTGTCTTGCAGAGACACACTGTCCAGGCTAATAAACTTTCTACCATCCAAAACAGAAACCGAGAAAAGTCCACTTATAGATTAATGGTTCTGCATCCACCTAACCCTAGCAACCTATGCAGCCACCATAAATTAACATAATACTATTGTTTTGAATGGAATCCACTGACTTGCATTAGATGAACAGCCAGTTCTCTAAGGAAGGAAGGAAAGATTTGTTTCCAAAAGCGCTGAGGACAAATTACTCGGCATCCCTGACAGCCAGGACACACTCATTCTGCTGTTCATCTGGGCTCAGCTTTGGGAAGTTCAAGATTCACCATAGTTTCCCACACCAAAAAGCTGTCATCTTATCTTCTGTACCACTCGTCTCTCTTTGGTTCTGAAAGTATGAAATAAAGAACCTTACTGGCTGGCTCCCAAAGGGGTCTCAGCCCTCCCAGCAGGAAGGACGGTGACTGGGATGAGAGGGCCCCCATTACAGGAAGGGCAAAGATGAGGAAAAGGGGGGTTGGGGTCTTAGAAGAATGGACAGGGATAGTAGGGACCACCCAGGAGATAAAGAAAACATGGCTTGAGGGGAAAGCTGGGGAAGCTCTTGAGGATGTACAGTAGCTAATTGTCAAATTTTAACCACTTCGCCTTTTAAATCTTTTTTTCTTTCTTTCCTTTACTCACACACAGAGCAAAGGCCTAGTTCATTTTCAGAAGTAACAGCTTGCAAAGGCATTTAAAACTAAAGCAGATTTTTAAATTTAGCACAGCCTTCTCAGTGTTTTCTAATCCTGACTCAAAGGCTGAACTTTGTTAAAATTTTTTACAAACAAAAATGTTAAGAAGTTCCCAGACTTTGATGGCCTTTGCTAAATTTAAACTCATGGTGAAATTTTTATAGGAAATTACAGACAGAAAACGATATAGCCATAAAGAAAGACCATAGTGGAGCTTCTTGTATGTGTTCCCCTCTTGCAAAGCTCTGCAGTATCGGTATCACAACACCTAGCTCCCTGTGCAATCAGTAAGTCTCTCTCCTCTGGTGCTCTCTGTAGTCCAGTCTTTCTCCTGCACATTAACGCATTCCCAAACATCACTCTACCGCAGCCCCCAAAAGGATAGGGGAGCTGGAGAGCAGAGAGCGGTTGCCAGGCTGGCTGCCTGAAAGCCACCTATTGTTCCCAGAGGCCTCCTGTCTCCAGAGGGAATGCTTGCATGGGGCTTGCTCTCCACCACCCAGTGTGCTGGGGCAGAGAAACACCGTAATTTGGTGTTAATTTGGTAAACTCTCTACTTTAATTGAAATGAAACTCTAGATTCTTCCCATTCTACTTCCAGTTATGTTTTATTATTGTTTAGCTAAAACAAATGTATTCTAGCAGTGGTTCCTTCCCTTCACTGCACAAGTGCTCCAAAGAAGTCTCCTCTCCTCTTGCACCAACGGCTCACTTTACACATGGGTCCAGTGGCTCGATTTCGATCCAGACCAAGGCATTCAAATCTTGCCTGAGCCAGGTTGTAGGTATACCTTGGTCTCATCCCACCCCCTGCTATTCTGGCTCGCTCCCTGGTTCTCCTGCACAGTCTCCAGCCCCCTTCTGTTGCTCCTGACTGGAGCTTGGACCTGATTCATCACCTCAACTTGGCTGAAGCTGTGGCTGGGATCTCATTAGCCACACCCAGCTCTTCCCATCTAGTTCAGATGTTGCAGGACTGTGCCCTGGCTGGTGAAGGCGATGCCTATGCTGAGGTCACCGTCAGCACACAGCTTGTCCCCTTTATGGCATGGCCCCACTCCTGCTGCTCCCTGACACTAACAACCTCTGCAACATGACAGAAACCTTCTATTCAACTCTCCCTGGCATCAGAGAAGTCAGCAGTTAAAAGTCCCGGCGTATTTACTCTTTTAGCTCCTGTAACTACTGGCATTAAGAGCAGCAACAGCAGTGAGATCCATGAAGGGTCTGCCACCTAAAATAGGTATAGTCAACACATCAAAGACATGAAGCAACATTCTTCTGGGAGAATGGGAGATCTGAATTAAAAAGAAGGAACTGCTGTTGGTAGAGGTATGGTCTGAGTAGGACAGTGTACTTAAAGTCTAATGAAGAAAATGGAGAGTGTCTGAAAATCAAGAACTGTGTGGAAATGCAAAGGGACCGTGCCAAAAGACTTGAGATACGAGCAGAGTTTGAGGGTGGCTAGAATAATGTTGAAGAGCTCCTTTGGAGACAGGATCACACATGAGACAACACAACAAAAGCTGTCCTTTGGTGAGCTATGGAAGACTGTATGCAACCAGTGGTGCAAGTTTCTCTGAGGCACCGTGACTCCGCAGAGGAAAGGTATCACAGTCACTGTGTTTCTCCTCAAAGCTCAGGAGGAGGGATTGTTGAAGTGCAAAACCTGTTACTTGCTAGCCATCTGACACACGTGTTACTGCCAGGGCTCATAATGGTTCTCCTTTGTCAAGATGGTACAATCATGTATTTGCCATGTGCAACAAGGATGAGCCACAGAAGCAGTAGGACTGTGAAGCCTGATACTGAATTTCCCTCCAACCCTGGCTTTCACCAGGACATCTTGGGGCCTCCTTAACAAAGAACGGTTTTACTCTTGGCTCACATTTTGCAGAAATAAGACCTTAGTCTAACTCTTTTGTCCAGCTCCATATCTGTCCGCTTTTCTGCCTGCTTTGCAAGGTGGCTCTCATTTATCCTGGGCAGAAGAGAGACTAGAAAGGATGTCACCTCTCTAAGAAGATATGTAAGCAAATGAATACAGAAGTGCATACATATATATGCATGTGTAGGAATCTCCAGAGTATCACGACTGACTGCTATAGAAGTAGTGACTCACTACTCCAGACTGAAGAGCTGAGGGCAGGCCTGCACTACTTGGTGGATCTCTTCTGCCATCCCAGAACCATTTATCCAGGTCTATGACATTTCAACACTGCACCTCATCAGAGTATGTTTGCATACTCATTACTTATACACAACAAATTCAAAGAAACGGAAACCAAGTATGACAATAGACGTTGGATTAATTTTATTCAGGCAATTTATTTAATTTCAATATCAGATCTCAGATACTGTTATTTTACTTTTTTTCCCCCAACAAATTGTATTTCTATGCATGCAAAAAAAGAGTGAGCATAACCATATAAAACGTCCCACAACCGAGCCGCAACACTCTTTCAGTGCCTATCAAAGGGGTCATGCCATGCACACCATTCAGTTAAATCCCTGTATCTTTGGAACTGAAGTTAGAGTTTTATAAAGGCCATAATGCAAGCAGCATGCAATTTAAGTGTATTTTACATATTTATAGTCAAATATACTGAATTTAGATACATGCACATTTCCATATCTGTCCCTATCAGAGCCTCAGGAATCTTCAGCTAAACTATTTTAGCCAAGATGACTTTCAGGAATTTAATGTAAAACAGGCACCGAACAAACTCAGTCACTGGGCATGCCACATATATATTTTTTTTTGACCATAAAAAGTGCAAAAGTTCACTCACTGTGTTAGTTTTCTCCCACTCCTGATTAGTGTTGAACATTTTAACATTTACTTTCTCTGCTGCTGTTAGAAATATACACATGCCTGCTTTGTATTTTTTCAGAGGTGCTCTAGCAGAGAGCTCGTCTTGTTTTCCGCCAACATAGATGCTGTAAAATCATGCTTGATTCAGTGTACTTCTTTCCTCCCCTCCCTTCTTCCCTTTTCCTCAGCCTTATCCTCCTCCATGTTCTTGGGTGGGCAGATTCATGGGGAGACTTGGTTTTTAGTATAGCCACCACCAGGCAGTTTGCTACTCTCCCGAAGCACATCTGGGCTTTATATCAGGCCTTTAATTAATCCTCAGTGAAAGCCAAGCTATGACATTTTGACTGGGCAGGCTCCAGTTTTGGACAGGTCTTGATTTATTGCGACTGAGTCTCAACCTACTTTGATTTATTTCAGCTTTGGGGAGGAGGGCAAGCACTGAACAGAAAAAGCACTGTTGGATACAGAACATGCGATGCACGTAAAGGACCTCCAGAGTACTGTGGCCCAAATGACAAACAGCTCAGACAATTTGCAGTAAAAATAAAATAAAAAAAAGCCTAGGCGATGAAAAGATTTTGGTGAAAGAAATCACTTAAAGCAACAATGGCCAGCACTACCAAAAACGCAACAACAAATAATAAAAGGCCTAGTGAACTAGGATCAAACTATTTGGCAGAAAGTGCCAACAAAGGAAGCCCGTGCCTTATCTCTAAGTAAACAATAAATCCCTGGTCACTCATTAGTGTTAATCGTGCCTCTCATCTGCATTCAGCTAAGTACAGAGAGGCAGGAGCAATGCTTTCCTGATGAGTCGCTTTCAACAAAAAGGATGTTCTGCTATTGTCTGCACACCCGCAGTGGGTGGATGTCCTTTTGCAGGTCTCCCTCTCTAACCATACTGTGCACGGCATGCAATGTGTCAAGTCTTCTAGGCAGCAAGAAAAAAGGCAACCAGAGCCAAACTCTCCATCTAAATAAAGCAAAAAACATGACAATAATAGGAGCCACTGAGTAACAAATCCAGTCTGCTTAAGGTATAAATTTTTATTGTTTATATGGGCAGGCTTACTCTCCTACTTAGGTCCCTTTCTTGTTCTATTTTATTTCAAATTCTGTTGGAAAAATGACTCAGCAAGTTTATTCTGAACACAACTGGAGCTACTTCAAATTACTTCCTGTTGTGTGTACACACAAGAAACCTCAGTATCTCAAAAACTCTGATGATAACAAGTAACTTTTTTGTTTTCCTTTAAGTGTTTTTGTTAAAAATTCAGGTGCTCTGGTTTCTTCCTCCCTTGTGTTTCCTTTTCAGCAACTGAAATTCAGTTTTTGGTGTTGGCTTTTTCGCCCTCTAACTATGGCAACTAGAGGATATATGGCTCTCTCAAATGAGAAGAAAGCGTGAAGTTCCAACAACTGAAAAGCAAAAAATTTTTAGTCTAAACAAACTGGCACTTTTTATTTGGTGACGCTTATCAGGCTCTGGTGCCTAGTGAACTTCCAGCAGAAAGGATGTTTTTGTTAAAGACTTGGCACCCGCTGCTATTAATATCAGTATTATCAGTAACACCTCAAATGCTACCTCAATGGTCCCCCCCCCCCAACACAAAGCCTTGGGAGGACAAATCTTTGCACACCTGTTATTCCCTGTAACACCAAACAGAAGGATAACAGGATAACCCACACACGCACATACAGGCAAAGCTTCTATCTGTAAGTGTTACAAAGCAGAAAAGGACAAAATCGAGTATGAAAACATTACAAGGGTTGTCTTTAAAAACACTCCAACTGAATGATTGAAGACATTAGTAAAAAGACATCTATGTGTTAAGTTTTAAGCCTCAGGGTGAAATCTGGAAGAAAGAGCTACTATAGCTGGTTGATCAGGTCTGTGTAATTGTGTGGCCTGTGTAAGTGAAGGTCATGGTCCAGCTGTGCATTTTGCCACCAAGCAGGTAAGCAGTAGGACTGAAATCACCATCTGGGTTAAGAAGACTTGGGTCTTCTGTTAATTGAGAAGCAATTACATGGGTGCTCTTAGTCTATTCCATGTCACATTGGCTAGTTGTATAATCTATAAAAATTTTTGCTTTTATTTTAGCAGTGCTAGTCTGGTAGACAACACAGGGTACTTGTGTTTGTTGCCTTGTCCCCTAACTGAGCAGGCAGGCTGAGCTGGCTCTCTGTTCCCAATGCAAAATTACTAATTCTAGTTTCAGCAGTAGAAGTCAAATTAGCTTTAAGGACAATTTTCAAGTCAAAGTGTTCTACTGAGCACATCCTTCCTTCATTGCTCTTCACTCTGTAAGAAAATAAATCATCAAAATCTAATGCAAATGTTTGCTAATTTTTATGCAAGTTTTTGTTTTGTGCCCCACTCAGGCTGGAGAATTTCAGGCTTCTTTCACGGGGAGAATCAAGAGCAGGGGCAGCTGGTGGTTTACTTGGCCAGGTGACGAGAACACAGCATTCCCTTATCAACTCAGGTCTTAAGTCTCCTGTGTTGCCCCCATGTCCCCCCATGTGAGGATGCACCATATCACCATTGGCTTTGTCCCTCCCAAGTATAAATTTGCTTTTCTTTGCCAGACGGTGCTCCTTCCAGCTGCTGCAGAGCTATTTTTGGGTGGGTTTCCAGATGCTAGCTTTCACCCTGAGCCTGAACACCACCGTTTTACCCTTCTTTACAGGCTGTTTTATTTTCTAGCTTATATCTGCCTTCATGAAATATAAAAGCTTGTGTGATTTTTCCTTCCAAGAAAATCTAATAATACTGTAAGCTCCAGTAGTACTTTCTAATATCAACACAGATGGAATTTGCAGTGACAAGTCAGTAGGCTATTTCAGTGAAAGAAACTTTATATGAACCAGCATCCCAGTGAAACCCCATATCTAGGCAAAAAGGATCACTTTAAGATACTACTAATAAAACTATCATCTTAGTTAGGAGTCAACTGTTTTACAAGCAAGTCCAGAACATAAACAACTATTCAAGACGTCATTAAGATAGTGTTTTTAGAATTTGGATTTTTTTTCCCTGACTTGAAATTTTTACGACACATTGTATTTAAATTATGAGACTGTTACAAATTAGTGCAACTAAATGCTTGTCATCAACCTGCAATATTGCTACACAACTTGTTTAGAAACCTTACATAAATGAATTAAACAAGGGAGCAGAGGCTTGTTTTTCTTTACCACATAGTGTACTTTCAAGGTAAATGTCATGAGTACATGATTCTGCTATTATTTAACACTATTTTCTGTAATCACTTCAAAATTAATGTGGTAACGATGATTAATTTACTTTTGTTTTGGGTGGACTTTTTACTCAAGATTGCTATTCTGCCAGCTACACTTTTACATAAGTGCCTGTTGTTTTTACATTGCCCTTCTTTAGATCTGACCTTATGAAAATCAGCAACAAAAACGCTTTCTTTGAGGAAAGTCTAATTTATTTAATTACAAGGAGTGGGCAGTTGTACTTGAGGCTGAAAATTGGCACAGAGTGGGGCAGGTGAAAACTCTTTACTATGCTTCCTGTTTATATTGGTAACGCATTAAATGGAATTTTAATGTCTCCTGAGGTCATTTTTAGAGTCAAATTTGTAGCTGTCCCCATCACAGGTGCACTGAGTAACTCTGTGTGGGCACAGAGCCGCTTTCTCTTCTGCCAGCCTCAGCCTCCTCATGTATAAATGTAAGACACAATGGATGAAGTCAGGTTCCACCTAAGTCAATAATCATATTATTAGAACAAGATTTCACTCCAAACCAATTCCTGCAGTTGGCTTGTGGCATGCTCAATCCTCAGGCTTGCCAGGGAGTGCTCTTAGGACTTGCACACTTCAGGCATGTGCTCAAGGCCTTTATTGCTATCAGGATCAAATAGAGTATTTTAAAAAATGTTTTCTTAGCACCCATATTTGTAACACTGCATTAAAACACTGTACATTATATGAAGTGTTACATTGTGTGCTCAGACCATAAGAATTTGCACAAACCTCCAACCAATACAAGTTCTAAATTGTTATTCACCTGCTCTCAAATTACTTTAAAAAGAAAAAAAGAAAGATTCTCCAAGAGATGAGGCACCATATAGTGCAGCTACCCTGGAAAAGCTCCTCAGAAGGCAAGCTCTTTTGTGCTCCACTTTGGCATCCCTGGACAGCAGAGCATAGCTAGGTACTGCTACCCAGCAGGCTCTTCCTGGCAATCCTGTATCATCTCTATTACCAGGCTTATCGATTCAGAAAGCCACGTTCCAGTGGTCCATGCCACACTTACAGGAGTCAGCAGAACTGGTTTATGAGGTATTACGGACTGAAATAAGACAAACAAACAAACATATATATGCACAAACAGGAGCAGTGATGACACCCTGGCTGCACTGAATACACCCTGAATATGGCACTTAAAACACAACCTCCTCTCAGCACAAGGGTTTGAGAGCATGGCTGTCAGCAACCAGGAGATTATGGTGGTAAGAGGCACAGTGCCCAGCAGCAGCCAAGTGTCTTTTGGGCTTTCCCTTGTCAGGAAGCAGACCTATTGTGTCTTGATGTACATCTGTCACGTAGCCTACAGATCATCCTATCTCATCCTTCCTGACAGTTTTCCAAAACCCCTGGGTTTGCTTGTAATCTGGGAGATGAACAGTTTTAAAGTACTTGTAGTACTTTTGATATATATCTACTTTGGATATCAGTAATAACACCGGCAATAAAATGAAAAGGGTACACTTAAAATATTTTTCCCTTGTCAATTATTTCCCCTTTAAAATGAGCATGATATATAACATGATATATTAAAAACCTGATGCTTGCTGAATTTAAAACACCTCAGAGGTAGAGAGAAATTCCCAAAGATATAGAAAAGTATGATTTGTCTGGAAATAAATGCAGTGTAATAAATTAATGGTGAGGGGAAAAATATGCCTGTATTGCATAAGGAAAAAGTACTGCATTGGCAACACAAAGCATTGCTTTTTCTTGTAAAAGAAGGCACAGTACAGCAAGAGTGTATCATTTGTACCAATTTTTCATTATGTCAAAAGAAACACGTGCCTTGTATTTAGCATTAGTGTTGCCTTGATAAAGAGTTACAGTATAGAGTAACATCTCACTTGTTAGATAGAGGTTAAGGCAGAACAAGGAGTTAATGATCTACTAATGTAGTTTACCACTCCTTAAAGAAACCTGTAAAGTAAAGTGCACTTGGAAGAAAGAAAACCTCTTAAGATATTAAAAAATATATAAAAATTTCAAACCCATTTGCAGATTAAGGCATAACAAACAACTCACACTAGAAAGATCAGCTTCTAAAAGGTACAAAGAATGTTATTGAGTAGTTAGAGAGTAAATACATTTTCGTGACAGTGCCTGTTCTTTTAATAGAAGGACAACACGAATGTAAGTTACACAGGTGTAATGAGAAGTTGGCTCAACACTCCCAACACTCCTAAGGGCCCAGCAGTTCAAGGAATGGCTCACAGCAGGAGCTCCTAGCAAGAGATCATGGCTCTTTGATGTTTCAAATGGTAAAGTTTTCCCTGCTTGTTTCATGCAATTGAAACAAGAGTCTAGGATAGGCTAAATGTGCCTAGACTGCATTCAGCTCTACAAAAAAACCCCACCAAACCCTAATAATTTTCCTTGCAGACAGGCAATATTTGATATAAATACTTAGGAATCCCCTGATTTTGATTCCTCAAATCCATTGCCAGACATCCTTTAATCCCACTGCACAAAAGAAAATGCAGAAAGCAGATACACGGACCCACTCACTGAAGAAATGCCACCAAAATCCTGATTTCACTAGAAGCGATGGAACGGCCACCAGGTTGTCTGGCACCAGGATTTGCCCTGTGCATCCGCAGGGCCTGGGGGAGGGAGGGCTCCTGGCTTCCCCTGCACAGAGAAGGAAGCACTGTTCCATTAACTCGGAACTGCCAGCTGTTTTGCACAGCCTTCACATAAGCTGCAGACACAGGATGATGTCGGGGATCCACAGTTTACTTCATTCTTCTCTTCCACGGCTGCAGACAAATCCATCCCAACCCCACATCTGACCTGACTGGGGACAGGGAAAAAGAAACCGCCAACGTTGCTCACCTACCTTGCAAATGTAACACTCCTCATACTCCTGAGGAAACAAACAATTGCTCTTGTTGCAGAAATCACACAGTTTTTGAGAGGAGGGGAGAGGGGAGTCAAGCACATGACAGCAATAAGCTTTCTTCACATACTTAACCTGGTAACTAAGTCAACCATCCTCAGGGGAATCTTAATGCCGGCCAAAGAAGGCCAACTGGAAAGTTCAGCTGCTCTATCTTTGGACCATTAATGTTGGTTGTTAGGTCAAGGCTTCATCCAAAAACACCTACAGCTAAAATTCAAATATTTCTGCTAAAACTAAAAGTGGCATATTAAGTGCACCCTGTGGGTTTGGGGAATGTTTCCCACTCAAACAAACAAAAAAATCGTATTTTTTTTCCATACCCAGATCAGGCAAGAACAGTCACTCTGCTGATAACCAGTCTTCTTAATAATATGCAGAATATTAACAGCTAGAGTACAATAAAACTGAGCCCTGACATTTTAATTTATCCTCTGAAATATTTCTTCTTTCAGTGGAATGACCTGAAATTGTTGGAAGGCTAAAATCTTTGGTTCTGGGAATGCACTGTCCATGATGTTTTACTGGCTTCATTTCAAATGAAAACAATTACCGTATAGTGAGGATGTTACCACACAGACATAACAACACCACTAACTATTTTTGACTTCCAGTGTAAATTGAACCATTATGGGTTTTTAAAAATGTCCTCATTAAATTTTAATGATCTGTTATAAGAGATTTTTTCCCCTTATGAAAATTAAAACCAACTATGCTATACAGCTTTTTCAGAATGGCGTGCATTACTCTAAGATTCAAATAAATTTCTAAATCATGGATTAGGTAATAAAGAGAAACTATCTGCATTATTACAGGTGGGGCTGGTAGCAGTACCTGTTATTAGTGTTGCCTGAGATTTACCAAGAAAAGATGCTGCTTTCTGTTCTTTAAAATGTTGCCAAATACCATCTGAGTAAATAAAAAATTTCTGAGTTCAAAGGTAGACATGCCTAATTGGGTTTTGCTGTTTTTTGTTTTTTGTTTACTCTCCCACCCAACAATGATAGGGAAAAGAGCAAAAAAAGGTAAGAAAAACATCAATTGAAGTGATTCAGCTGATTAAAGAATATGTTTCATTTGTATTAACTCCCCCTAAAGCTCAACTTTTTTTTTTTTTTTCCATTAACTCAGGGTTTCCTTGTTGTACAGTAAGTACATGAAATTATGCATGCAGAGGGGTAGAGAATGTTTATGAGAACATTGCCATCAAATTTTCCCCAAACTTGCCCAATTCATAAACTTTGTGTGGAATAAAAGAGAAAAAAAGAGTTTTAAAAAAATCATGGTTTACATACACTGAAGAGGGATTTGTGAAAGCTTTGCCGTTAAATTTTGTGAAGATTCATTTGACAGTGAACACACTCCATCCCATGACAGGGCAGTGGTTTTCCTTCCAGGCACAGCCGCAAATAGGTTGTCTGGTGTCCTCGCTCCCTGGGTCCAGCAACCCCATCTTCCTCATGAGATTTCATCTCTTTCCCACAGTCTCATCTGCAGTCACCCCAAGTTATAACCACCAGAAGACTGATTGGAAGGTGGAAGAGACCTATTTTTAAAACGTTTGGTTTGTTTTCACCCTAGTGTTACATTGCCAGCTGCTAATGAGTAAACATTTTCCTGTGGCACGCGCTATTATCGTACTGCAATGACGGTATATGTACTGTGTTATATAGTCTCTCTACTGGCATCTGTTTTCTTCTGATCTGGTCACAAGTATAAGTAAAGCTCCTAAACATGGACCCTGTCATAATTTTACTTGTTTTTCCACATGTTGCCAGGCAGAGCAGAAAACAAAAATCCCAGGAACACAGCATGCATTTAAAGTTCTTCTGAAAGGTGCCTTAATTTGGTATTCTACAAGAGGAACATACTGCAAAAGCAATTTCTTCAGGAGGACTCCAGTAGCTGTGTTATTTGAACAGATACGTGATTCAAGCTACAACGGCCTCAACAATATGACAACAATATATCAATCTGGAAACCTTACACTTGAAAGAAGCCTTAGTCTAACCTTTCCATCACTTGAATTGTAAGACCACCACTGTAACAAGACCACTTAGAAACCACCGGGGTGGCCTTGATAATAATACACATATCATTGTTGAGGCACAGGAAACTAAGCCAGATGGTTTTGCTGAGGAAAGCACTCTTTTGGTTTTGTAAAGCCTAAAATCACTAATAGGTCAAACACAGAAGCAGTGAAAAAGAAAGCTAAAGGAAAATTTATGTAAATAAGAAGGAAACCTTTTTTTACAATTCCATTTCCCTCACATAAAAAATGGCTGCAAGAAAATAAAAAGGGGGAAATGATGCTGTAGTTCTGAAATAGATCAGAATAGTTTTCTGGAAGGAAAAGGTCTAACAGTAACACTTACTGTAGGCACTGCTGCTGGAAATCAATACCATATGATGTGCATTAGACAGAACACCTACATATTGTAATTAAAACCTTTTTCTCCCCTCATTTTTATATTTTAAATATGAAGAACATTCATGTCAATTGTAACCACTTTCTTGTTCAATCTCTTATTCACAGTCAGACCAAACTTAGAGATTAGCACATGCATATACCTCTTAAAATACATGAAATTGAAAATAATTTCCACAATATCATCCATGCACTGATACATATATATACATTCAAACACACACACAAGTGGGGTGTGTGTGCATGTGTTTAAAGCATGTTTGAATTTTCCCACTTATGCCACAGTTGTTTAGAATCACATTATTTACAAACTTCAGCATTTCAGGAGGTTTAAAACCAAAATCCATGAAGAACTTGGTTTTGTTTTTCATCTACATGAATGAAGTTAAGATGACTGTGCATTACTCTGCTGGGAATTGCAACTATTTCTAATAGTCAAGAAGTCTAATCTAAACGACATGCACTGAAAGAAATGTATTATAAGCACTTTTATTCTCCAGCCTTATTTACAAAAATGTAAGCTTTTATTTGGCATTAAAAAAGGAAAACATTTACTATTACTGTTGTTCTAAAACATGTTCTCTCTCACAAGGGAAGGTTTGTCCATATTTTCAAAATCTGAAAGAAGATGTTTGAGAATTATACCTACATTTTGCTGCTACAGACTCATGAACTCATGCTGTACCGGAAAGAAAGCAACATTAGTTAAATACCAACATTTTTCTCTGCTGGTATGGAGAAGAAATGTACACTGAGGAGATCTTCACTACATGCTTATTGTTTGTAAGAGTTTATTTTGGTACCGCTCAGAAACAGCCTTGGAGAAAATGTTCCAAGTCTCAACTTCAAAAATTCCAGTTCAACTCCAAAGTGCTTAACTAAAACCAGAGAGTTAAAAAGAGTGGTTTCTGAACCCAGAAGTGAAGTGGGATGGACCCCAGGCACCTTACTGATCTGAGGGAGCCTGATGGAGTCTACCTGGACAGCAACAGAGACAGAAATCACAATGGGGTCTCACGGGATCCTATTTTGATTCTGCGTGAAAGATATTTCAGAGAGATGTGGCCGGTGACATCATCTACCACCTCATATCAAGACTTGAACTCTTTTGTAGGGTTGGAACTCTTCAGCTGAGGTGCAGCATGTGCAAATAATTTACTAAAACAATGGCATCATGCATTTACTCTGGCAATCAACTTATCTACATCTTTTCCCTATAGACTTAACCAAAGTGAAGACGATCTTCTTTAGTTCTTCCTTTTTGGCTCTGCTGATCCAGCACTCTTGTTGTGTTATGAAGACATGGCTCTATTACAAATGCCAGTGCCTGTGGGTCAGTGCTGGGTGAACTTCACAAACCGATTTAGCATCTTTCATTTGAACACCATTATCAGTGCTGTGGCCACTTATATTGGCTGTATGGTATCCTGAGAATTGGATCAGTATTTGGATGAATGATTGAACATACTAACATGCTCAAATGTGACTTCCTTTATCCTGGACACATCACAACTACACATGTCCATAGTATTTACATGAGGAAATCAAAGACTGTTCTGCCATTGGTGTGTACTTCCTTTGGGAAGGTGTTGGTTTCTCAAAAAGCATTTCAGCATGAGGTGTACTTCTACATCTTATAAAAAGAACAAATGATTTTTAAGCCACTAGAAGGAAAGTAAGGTAGGATATAATCATTGTCTCTGATACACATAGTTCTAGAAAAGATACTGCTTCAGTAAATACCTGTCAAGAATTTTACTGAACATTTTATGAATGTTCAGTAGTTGTTCCAGACAATGGAGCATAGCCTATCAAACTTCTCTACTAACGATTCTTACAAGCCCTGCTGCTCTCACAATTACTTCACCTAGGTGGCAGCAATAAGATAAACAGTTCAGTTGATCATCACATCAAATCAAAGCAGATAAGATATAATTTTAAAGTCAATTTGGCTTAATAGAGTCAATAATTACCCCATCTCAGGCAAGCTAATGAAAAGAAAAAGTTCTCATTTGGAAATATGTAAAATACTCTTGAATACCTGGATGGCTCAAATATCTTTACCCTCATACTCAAAGTCCAACATGGAGGGTTTAAATTTTTTTCTTAACTTCTGCTAGAAGTGGTTAACTTTGAGTGTAAAAACTAAACAGTAAGAAGGAAAAAATATTTTTTGCTTCAGTCCATAATAAAAGGTTAATAATCCTCATTTAAAAGCAAGTCTTTAAGTTCTTGAGCCCATCTCATAACTATATGAGGTATTGATACTTATACAGACAGATATAATTGGCTTTCCATTTATAACCAACTATCTTCAACAAAGCAAGACTCATACAAGTAAGTATTCTGCTGGGCTTATGAAAGGATGTGTCAGAAAAGACTTCGAGTCTCATCAGACTAACGTAAAACATATCACAAAAGGGTGATACATCCTCAATACTCCAAGGAAACAACAAAACAGAACAGAATTATTTATATTTACACATACACAGAAACATCCAAGAAGGGATTTCCCACAATAGAAATGGTAGCAGCTGTCTCCGAGGGTCCTTCTCTACCTATTAGAGTAGTGAACAGAAGAATCATGAATAAAAGACCAGGTAATGCTGACTGGAGATTTAAATGCAGAAGAGATCACTGTAGATTTTTACTAGCTCAACTTCAAGATGTGCAAAATGGGTTAATGCAGTAAAAGTGATTGTGCATTTTAATCACGAAGTAAAGTATGAATCAGTAGCAGTATCCGCTTGGGAAAAAAAAATTAAAAGGAAAGCCTCTCTTTAAACAGCTTCTTAATGTGCTTGGTTGGGCTGTACAATAACTTACTACATTACTTCTTTATAAACTTTTTTTTGGGGTGTTTTTACATTATTTCAATCTAAATTAATAGAAGCTGATTGCCATACATTTAGAATATCAAATGGTCGCTGATTTCTCCCTGAATTCAGGCACATGCTGAATTTTAAGCATTAGCTAGATCCGTAATTAATTGAAATGGAGACAATTATGACCCAATTATGAGTCCTCTGTAATTATTCCTTGAAATACTGGTGGATTTCTATTAAAGGCAAAAGAAAATATTTCTAATCTGTACCAATTTAAAGACTATTAAAACTGTGACCTTGGACTGTTTTTTTTTTACTTTTTTAAATATATATTGATAGGCTCTTCAATAGAATTCATCAATGTAGTATTTCTGCTCTGCCCGGCACTGAAGTGTGGGCAATGCAACTGCAGAAGGTAACCTGAACACCAGCAGGTAATAAAGAAGAGACTGAAGGAAAGGAAGAAAAAGCCTCAGCTGTCAAACCCTAAGAAAAACTTGCTCTTTTCCCAGAGTCGCTTTCCAAAATGACCGTGTTCTGCTTGTTGGCTTTCCCTTTACATCTTTACAATATATGTGTGTACTACATCCCCAAGAACAACACTTCAAGGTTTCAGTTGCAGGTTACCTTCACAACTTCATTTACAGTATTTAGCATGTAGGAAATTTAAAATGCAACAAACGAGTGATGGATTGATACGTATCTTTTAATGGTCCAAGTCAAATATTTCTGAGAATCTATATTTATTGGAAATAAGACTCTTTAGTGAGTGTCTGAATAAATTTGTATGATGCCTTGTGTTTTATAAATGGCATAGAAATGAGTCAGACTGTTAAGGCTTGCTATTGTACTAATATTTGAAAATACCTAACAGATGGTTTACTAGAACTTTCTGCAACAAACAAAAGGTATAAATTACCCTCACAAAACAAAATAGCACACAGAAGACTCATACAGCAATATTCGCGTATCAGTAGTGCTGATATATTGTTTTTCCTCTTCCGACTAGGTGGCATTGATCATTGTATCTAATGCTATCCCATGAGACTTGTGCTGTATCACAGTAGAGTAAAAAAGGACAAAGGGGGACTAAGAGGCAGCAGCAATTTCTGCAAAAATCTTAAGAGTTAGCAATATAATTGTAGGAAAAACTAATAATCCTCCACCTTCCCCCCCGCCCCAAATTTTTGCTGCCTACTTATTTATATCTTGTTCTCTTCAAAGAGAGAATGGAAACCTTTTTTTCTAGTCAGTTAGACTTCCTGATTTTCATTCACCAGCACATTGCTGCTATACCTGATATTCAGTTCCTGTATGTGCTAGTTCAAGTCCCAGCTCAAAAACTTAACCAATCCCATATCCCAACCATTCTCCCCTAATATGAACCTATGTTTAAACATCAAACTTCTGAATCATCTGCTACTAAAGCTGACCTCAATCCACAGCTAACACTGAGCATGCTGGCATCCCATCTCTTGGTGGGCACCTACGTGCTTCTGTGCAGGCACATGCTTCCATGCTTTTTTGTATACAGAAGCACTTGCCCAAAATCCCAGTGGCAGCCGGATGAACACATGTGATCAAAGCTCAAGAGCCCCGAGTTCTGCTTGCGCCTTGTAACTACCAAACGTTCTCCAGTCCAATACACACAGGATACGATCTCTCCATGAAGTCAATGGGAGTTTGGTCATCAACTTTCATGAGATCAGGAATTGACTCATAATGTTTTATAAATCAACAAAAGGGAACGTATTTATGGTTTTATTATTATCCCTAATAAGGAAATAAGGAGAAAGAAAACACAGTACATGGTCTAGGCTATATGCACATGTGTTACTTGTATTAATATCAATGGGATTTAAAAGTACATATGGAGAGTATAAGATATATCCCTATGTGTTCAGCCATATGCTTAAGGAAGCTCCCCAAATGCTTGTAAATACGATCATGCTTTCTAACATACTATGTATTTATTTGAACAATGTTAAGTCTCTAAGCCCTACTTTCCAGTCCATTAAAGCCTCAAATAATTGTTTATTTCCAGTTTAAAGTTACTCTCTTTTTTAGCCATTAGAAGGCTGCCTGTAACCACATTTGCACAATATTTGGGGAATTAGAGAATTGATAATAACTCTCCCATTATCTGAAGGGATACCTCTCTGGGAAGAGAAATACTCAAGATGTACTATATTTTAGTCAGGAATTCTTTCCAAAAGATTTTGGGACTGACCCAAAACATGTAGCTGAAAGGTCTGGAATGCTACTTACACAACAAACATGTGTTCGTGCTGTAGATCTCGGACAACTACATTCCTCCAGGAGGCCAAAGGCCTTGAAAGCTAGTCATTCTTCTGGATAGACTTGTTCTCATTTCCTTTTTGTTTTTAAAGGTTTGAAGACAGGACAAGGGTCTGACCACTAGGCACAAGAGGGTTATTTTGGATTTCCCTTATGGAAGAAGACATCAGAATTCATCCCACGATTTATGATCTGGTGCAAGTTGTCTTGGAATGAGATAGCCAAAGTATTTATGGTCTATCCAATGCCTGCTAGCAAATTACGCTCATTATGTTCATGCAACTGATCATTTCCTTTGGCTTATCTTTTACTTCCTTTCAGTTAAGAACTGGCAAGTGAATTCATGAACGCTCATGACTACAGTTTTATCCATTAAAAAGATGATTGGGATGGTTTACTGGATTAACTGCTTCAAGTAATGTAGCCACAAATATAAAACAATAGTCATGCAGGCATAGTACTGGCATTTATGGTGCCCTTACCACCTTACATACAAATGCAGTACAGAACTAAAAGCTGCCAAAAATCACCTTCTTTGCTTTCTTGATTTAACCCTTTTGATGCCTTTTGATATGGCTGTTTACTTTTTTAAAATCAAAAGGAACAAAAATTTAGATTATGGTATTACAATTTTGTTTTCTTGCTGTTTCTGTCAGACCACAAACAAGAATAGAGAGCTCAGCTTTTATTTTACCTTTTAAATCTCAATTTATGAAAAAAAGCTCCAAATCAGGCTTTTTCCTATGTTTTATTTTGTAATATAGAAAAACAAAACAAACAGTCATCATCTTTTTAAACTACATCAATGAATGGTGGAGCCAAATCCGGTTTCCCAGCAAGGAATTATTAAAAGACAGAAATAGTCCAATGACCACAGGAAATCTTTAAGCACCAAAATCGGGACAAAAGTCCCCTGGGGAAAAGACAATATTTCCTACATGGTCATTCATGTCTCCTTGTAATACAATACAGGGGTATTGTTTGTTTATCTCCTTAAGTAGATGCATGGAATAAAATTAGAAACAAATCCTGACCACAAAAACATTTCGAACACCAGACGCAGGCACATGTGCTGCAATAACTGCCATCACAATGATGTTGTGATGCTTTTTTCTAATGTATAACCAGCTAGACTTTTGATCATTAACATATATATCATTCTTGCCTCATTATAATAAAGGCCACCAACCTCCAGCAGGATCTTTGACTTCAGGTCATACTACATCTTGCTGCAATCTTAATATTTGTCATAAAATTTGCAAAACAATAGGAGAAATACTCTAAAGTAAATCCACTTTATAGTCATCCCCCTCTCCCAAGGAATTCAGGCAAGGAATGTAAACCCAAAGATTTATTTTTCTGTTAAGGTCATGCCTGGGGTAGACTGCTGTGTTACTAAATTCCCAAGTCTGAAATCAAGAGCAAGACAAAGTTAACAGGCCTCAATAGGCAAAATCATCTTGAGGTAGCCCTCTGTGGACCATGACCTGAAGTTACAGCACTGAGACAATTGAGAAAAAGGCATGTGGCCCGCAGCTTACCTCAACGTAGTCCCTGGCATGGCCCCAGTCTCTCTTAGCATCCAGATTGCCCAGGCTGAAACAATCCAGCTGTCCGAGGTGAATCTTCGCTACAGATCGGCTAATTTTTCGAGTAACAAAGTTAGCCCCTGGAATAGAAGCAAAAGCTAGTATTCAGCATAGTCACAGTGGCAGATAACTGGCCACAAGAAACACCTTGTATAGTTCAGCACTTGATACTTTCAGTATTCATTCACTCCCCTCACACCAGCTAGACCCATGCCATCTTTTATCATTTGAGTAGGCTAAGAAGCTTCCACTGCAAGTGTCACGTTAGCTGCACTTTCACAGCAAACATCTTTCTTTGTGGGACTTCTTAAGCATTCCTAATTTGCTGCCTCGGTATTCAGTCCAGGCATAAAGCCAAAGAAAATAATTTGGAATGTCAGTTCTTAAACACAAAATGCAAAAGGTTACATAAAGAAGACGGACATCTTAGACCACCCTCAAGTATTTTGTTGCTGTTTCTTTTTTCTTTTTTTAATACTTTGTTTTAAGGAATGCATACATATGAATAAATTAATTAAAAAAAAAAAGAAAGAGAATCTATCTAAACATGACATATTCTCCAAAGGACTGTAATGGTTAAATGCATTCTACTTTTCTAGCTCTTTGGGATTCTTTATCCCTCAAGTTCAGTGAGATCACGAAATTGTGATTTCAACTTTATCAGTTGGAGGCTGTAGCTTATTTTATCATATTTATATATTTTGTTCACAGTATGCTTTGGAAAATTTGTGCACCCTATTTTGCTCCCTGTAGAGTGGCTTTAAATAATATTTGTTTCTAGCTATTTTCATAACTTGATTTTTAGATTATGACGGCTGTGTTTCTAAAACACGGTTGTCTCTCCAAAAGCAGAGGGATTTGAATTTAGACCATGAGTTCAGGCTAAATGAGCCCAATGGGCATTTGCACACTAATGGTCCACAAAAATTAAAATTACATGCCTTTTTAATAGCTAAAAAAAAATGATTGAGTGGTGACAGATGATACTTCATACAAATGGAAAGCAGGAAAGTGAGTGAAAACGACGGCATTTGTAAAATGCTTTTAGTAAATTTCAGAAGTCCTAAGTAGTGTAGCTTGTACATTCAATGCGTATATGTAGGTTTTTCATTACAGAACTCTGTTCTTGAGATATGCATCTCAATATTTTCTGTTTCATATCAAGCAAACAATAGACTGCTGCAAAATTATTAAATAATGTGAAGTGTATTTTTTAGACTACAAATTTTTCCTGTAAAGAGAACAACACCTTTTGGTGTCATTTGACACTGCACATATAACAACCATGTAGAATGAATCAATTAAATAATTAATACTTTACCACAGGATTAGGATAGAATTTTAATTTTCTGTCAACTACAACTAAATAGAATCCCAGTTATTAGAAATTTATAATATACCATCAGTTTGTTTTTTTAAAGGATGAAAATCATATAAATTCCATATTCCCTGTAAAAATTTTAATCCTGTACAAAATACTGTAATTTGCAAAATTTCAGAAATCAAATATATTGGAGAGTCTTTTTTTACAGCATTGTTCCTCAAAATTTGGACAAATGAGTCAACTGCAGGATGAAAGCCCAAGCCCTTCTTCCAGACTGCACCCTGCATACTTAACAGGAGAAATAGGATTATCCCAAAGATAGACCAAAATAAACCAGCACAAACCACAGGCCCAACACAGTGACTCTGCTATTGCAATTTCTGAAAGCAAAGTACTGTGGTTCGCCAGTTCCTGGCCAGACAGGCTTGCAGTGAGAGTGGAGTCCTGGCTTAATAGAAACCAGTGTCAGAGTCTCTTTGGCTTAGGCAGACTGGCACTTCTCCAAAGATTGTTTCAATTTTTTTACATTACCGAAGTGCTTTGAGATCTTCACACAGATTATTACTAATTAATTAAAAGTAGATTCAAACTATTACACAAGCTTATTAGGATTAGCTCTGAAACTTCCTAAGCTTCTGCACTGTAATAATTTCAGTTAGCATTATTACTCAGTAAATAGCACCTAAAGGAGAAAATATACAGCTTTATGTTCCAGGCTGCAACTGAGGAATAAGCAAAACTGTTCGTTTTCAACACTACATTCCCATTTGCAGTAAAAGCAGCGAGAGTTCTAGTCATCATCTTCATTAAAGCAAGTTTTACTGTCAACCTACACAACTAAGGATCACCAGCTTTGATTTTGGAGCAACCACTTCCTCAGCTTAAAAAATCCACCACATACTAGGCTGTGTGTGTGTGCATGGGAGAGAGGGAAAAAGAAAATTTTTATGCTATCAACTTAACTTGAAATATGCGAAAGACACTGCACAAGAAAAAGCAGGTTTGTCTACAAAGCAGGGCAAATAGTAGTAACTACTGTCTTCTTGCAGAGTCACCAGTAACTGGAGAGAAACAATCTTCAAAGATCTCCAAGAAAAATCACAATATATATCAAAAGGCTGAAACAAAGCATTAAAAAGCACCACAGTGAAAAATGAAAACCTTTATTTTCCACTGAGGGTTCAACAAAATAATACCAACCCTATTCTTGCAAGTGCAATGGCACATTTCAGAAGCATTTAAAAAGATAATGTTTCATAAATAATGTTTAAATACTGATTCTCTTCAAACACAGTATCTTAAAATATCCCGTTACATTATATGTTTGATCCCACGCCATTAAATAACTAGCATTTAAGCTGATGCCCACTGGAGTCATATAAAAGTGTTAAGGCTATGTCACCATTTCCATTATAAAGCCTTGTCCTAGGAGTTTGCAATCAGACTATAAAATCTTGCTTTGGCCTGAAACTTGGCAGACGTAATGTCTCTTTCCTCAGGAATGATTCTATCTAAAGGTCTATGCAGAGTGCTACAGGTATCTTTATATAACTGAATACAAAGTACCTTTTGAGAGACATAAATGATTAGCTTCCTTCTTCCTCATGAGGTAATGCTAATGTTGAACCTAGAGGAGTGTTTTCCTCCATAGAAGGACCAGTTAGTACCAGTAAGGGCATTGACAGATCTGCTGCTGTGTTCATCACTTCACCTTTTGTGTTAATTTTCATCGGACCAAGATGATGCAGCAGCTAAAATGCCACCAGCTATCACTGATGAATAAGGCCTACATCATTATGCTACTAACATGAGTAATTTGCGTGGAAACATGTTGGCGGTTGCAACAGAAACTAGCTTAGATGGCAGGGAAAATAGTGGTCAGAGCCCCACATTTGTCTCCTGGCTTTGTTCTGTTTCCTCAGTGTAGAGAGGTTTTGTAAACCACGCCTCCCTTCTCACACCTAGTATGAACGTGGAGTGTTCAAACTCCATGAATGCATGATATATCTTGACTTATTTGAAGACTCATCCAAAATGTGTGAGAGTGGCACTGTTACGTTAGCTTAATGTCCTACCATAACTGAGAGAAGAGTCAGTCTTGCTCCCTCAGTAGGGCCAAGCATGCTGGGCTAACTTCCTTGCATAGTTACCTACGCAGCAAATACATCCGAGCCATGATGGGTCGAAGTATGCTCTGGCTTGTGTTATACTGACAGTACAGGAGTTGCTGTACCACAACAGCAGAGATCTGGCCAGATGTTGCAAATTATGCTTTGGTGAGTCCGCACATTTCAGCAGTTCCAAACAAACTTGGCTGAGGAGTGCCTGACAAGTTTTTACATTTCAAAAGAGGCCTTAAACATGAGTTTTCATGATATTAACAGCTGATTCAGGAACCCTGGGCATTAGCTTATACTTGTTCTTAAAACCCAAGCCCTCCCTCTGAGCTCATTAGCATTCCAATAGGAACCATAAGGTGTGATTTACAAATCCGATTTATCCTAGATATAATTTTAAGCAAGAATTCCTCATCAAGCAGACCTGATCTGTAAAACACAATTTGTCAGCAAACAACTACAGGAGCAATATACAATAAAAAGCAGAGATATAATTCAATAGCTTCATCTCGCCAGCCCAGGCCCATCTCCTGCTGCGCTGCCTGTCTCAGGGAGGGAAACACCTCTTGCAGATC
The DNA here is from genome assembly GCA_013400055.1 of Nycticryphes semicollaris. Classification (NCBI taxonomy): domain Eukaryota; kingdom Metazoa; phylum Chordata; class Aves; order Charadriiformes; family Rostratulidae; genus Nycticryphes; species Nycticryphes semicollaris. The sequence continues at coordinate 212,791 of VXBJ01007139.1, forward strand.
ATCCCTCTGAGAAAGATGTGCTGCCCACAACCAGAACAAAAACAGTTTTGAAAGGTGGGCACATCCCTCATTAACACATATTTAAAGCTGTAGTTTTAAGAAGCAGGCTGTCAATGTACCTGCAGTGCCAAAGCTGGATATGCTAAGAAAAAAAAACATAAATCTGTGTCTCTGCATCATTCCTTTTATCTGCACTGGGGTTGCACCCTTTGTGTATCATTAGGAAACTGGCTCTTTGAAGTAGGCGTTTTTCTTTAGAATCTGTGGATTATAAGAGGCAGCCAAATGGATGAAGCAGCTTTAAGAGCCACTGTTATACCAACTATTTCGTCTCATGAATCCTCATTTTCCAAGCTCTCAAGGCTACATACAAAACTCAACAGATGACAAAACTGTCATCTTAGGAAGAATACTATCCCTGTATAATGCTAGTCATTTAATACATATGAAAATCCATCATTAATCATAGCAATATCATAGAATAACCGTCAATCTGATAACACCTAATAGCCATACCTATCTATCAGCTGAGATGCAGTCCTAGCACAGTCTATTAAGATGCATTAACATCTTTTACTTCATTTTGTATAAATCATGACAAAAAAAAGTTTCTGTCTAAAGATCTAAAGATGCTGGCACAAGAAAAGAGGTGGGTGCTTGTATTTTTTTTTTTTTACTCTCCAAGTTTCTACAGTTCTGGCACAGAGTCTGGTGGAAACCTAACAAGTTCAAACCCATTGTGTACCCTGTGCTTCTACTAACCCAAAGAAACATATTTCTTTTAACACACATATGCTGTAAATGACATATTTAATGAGATCATTAAAATATTTGATTGCCTGAAAATCCACACTGCTCATAATTTCCATTCTATGAGAAGCTTTTCCCTTTTTGTAACAGGCTGAAGTTAAAAAAAAAAGCATCACCCATTTTTTTCTAAGAAAAGAAGCCCAGAGTCTCCTTTAGCTTATACTGATGAAAATTTGTAACAATTATTCTAAAATCAATGGCGTTGTGTCAATGTAAATCAAATTAAAAATCAAGTTACACATTTTTAAATTAATCTTCCATATTTTGCATTTAAATGGACTTTTCAACTCTATCTTGATTGAAACAACTGATACAGTACTGCATTTTGGTAAAATTAGTAAAGCACATACTTAGATGTTAAACACTCATGCATTTTAATTGTGAATCCCTTCTCAACTTAAAACAACAAATAGTTCTTCTCACAACAATAATTATACAAAATAGAAGCACCACTGATTGGAAACAATGGAAAAACCATCATTAAATAGGATTTTTTTCCTTCCCAACTCTTCATAATATCCTGCAAATTCTACACAGCAAGTATGTTTAGATAAGCTTGCCAGAAAGCCCACAATCAGACTTTTGCAAAATGAAATATATATGAAATAAGCAACTCATTGTAAAGTCACGCACTGCATGGAAAGCAACTTCCTGGCCTGCGCAATAAATAAAATAATATCCTGAAACATGAGAAGCAGTGCTCTAATCTTTACATTTCAATCCTGTATAGCATAGCTGGAAATACTTTGCTTCATCATATTATTTCCAATCTTTTTCTCTGTCCTTTAAAATTGTTATAATATGTCATGATACTGGGTTTCTGAGATTTTTTAATATGCTTGCAATGCTTTTCTCACATTTTCAGTTTACATGTCCCCCAATTATTTTCCAGTAGATACATGAGATCTCTAAACAGGAAAGATAAAGCTGCTGATAAAAGGCTTGCTTCTAGAAGTTATTCTTCATCAACCCCCTGGGAAATAATTATGTAACAATAAAATCCACAGATTGCAGTTTGAAAGAAACGGTCTGATAACATGAGGATAAAATTGTCCCTCATTATCAAGTGATCCTTAATTGGTATTAGTTTAAAATGTGCGTTTTCAATAATATGAAGCAGTACTAATTCCTTTAGAAATTGCTAACAAAGATGTTAACCAGTTTATCAATTGAATTATTTCCTTGTATAATACATTGACACACATTCTGAGCTTTCCAATGCCAACCATAAAACATACTAAATATGCCTGGCCCCGTTTTCCATTTGCACCATACTTTTCAATGGAATCACTTGGGTAATGGAAAATGTACTACCTGTATTTTAAAAATAGGGAGATTGAGGCATAAAGGTATGCAGAGGTAAGAAGCAGCAGCGAGCGGGCAGCAGAATGGAAGGGGATGATGCTCTTCAACCCAAGAGCACCTCTGCCCCTGACATCCATTTGCACACTGAGAACGTTTGGACAGCTGAGGGCAACAGGAGGGCACATGAAGTAGGCACGGAGGCAACAAGAATTAATTATTTTTATAATCTGAGGGGAAAACAAAAGTGAGACAATCTTGTGAGGGTATAGAAATTGGGGTGGAATGCAGAAAGTAGGGAAACTTTTTCCTTTTTCCCAGTAGATGGAAAGATAGCACAAAGTTTACCTGGAATGACAACTAGTAAGACCTGTAAAAGAGGCTCATGGAAGTAGGGCAACCACCACCACAGGATGAGAATCAGAGGAGACGTTTGTCACAGCACAGTGAGCCAAGCTCCCCTGTGATTCAGTGGAGCTAACCCTCAGCCAGGGATCTGTCATCAGGGCTTTAAACTCTTCACGATTGTTTTGCACACAAACAGATATAGGTTTCCCAAAGAACGACAGGATGATTGCTATGACTACACAGCAGTAGTTCTCTAAAGTGACTGTGAAAAAATTATGTTTAATTAGCAGACAATCTGCACACTTAAAGTACAACACAAAGCTATTGGATTTCACATTCAAAATCCCTGAATTAGTATTCAGGACTAATTACGCCTATCAGATCTATTATATGGGCTTGTTGAAAGGATAGGGTGACATAGCAGCAGCTCAGCAAAAAGTGCTATTTTAGTATGTTTCCTTCATATAACTTTTCTTAAATTAAAATATTTTCCCTTCAGGAACTGTACACTGAACAGGAAAAGGTGAGGCACCAAAGATGCCAAAGGAAAACCCAAACATTAATACTGAAAACAATATGTAAAAGTGTTATTCCTGTTCCCAAGTTTATGCTGTTAATGGCACTTACATAAACAGAGCAGCTCTTCGCTTACAGAAAACTTAACCTTTTGCTCCAAACTATTCACTTTGATTTCTTAATCGCAGTTCCTATACCCTAAATATTAAAACAAAGGTAAATGCCTTTAGCTACTCTGATTTGTTAACACTCATTTAAGCCATGTTTTTGTAAATTGTACAACTAATGTTACTGAATTAAACTTCTCATTTAAGCTGTCACAGAATTAGGCAAGCCCTTGCATGTATGAGCTATGTATGCTCATGCTTACCCATCAGCACAGGCTCTTTATATTGTTTAAGCATGTGTAAACAACTGGAGTTAAGTACATGGTTTGCTGAACGGTTGCTACAATAGCTAGAAATGTGTGCAACCAAAAGGAAAATACAGCACTTGCACAAAATGGAAATATAATGCAGTCTAAGGGAACTTACACCAGACCCAGATTTTAACTTACCTTCTTAAATAACTATCAAAAGATCAGACATCTGTGCCCTTAAATTTAACACCCTTTTCCTTTTCTCCCTGTCTTTTCCCTCTTCCATCCTCTCAGCAACCAGTAGCATGTCAAAAAAGGTGCTGTTTGATGGTTCAAGCTGAGACATTCAGCCTTTACCCTAGTACTCCCTTGAGATGAAGCAGGCAAGGCTTTTAATCTTACCTGGTGACACATGACTGACTAATACAGTTTCTTGGACCTTTTGACCTCTGAGGGACTCAGTCTGGTTGGTCTTTCAGCCTCTCCAGGTGGCTGGGACATCAGCATGCGGTGGGTCACGGTATAATCAAAGCTTTGCACAGGATTTCTGTGTCTTTCTGTGCACCCACATAAGTGCTAACTTTTCATGTGCAAAATTCCGCGTATAAAATGTATCATTTCACTTCAAGTCAGGGGTAAAAAGAACTTTCTTCTACTGAATGCAAAAGAAATTGTAATCAGAGCTAGCCTTAAAACCAATCACACTGGCATTAGGCTTTGCTGAGTCAGTGCTGATGTATTTTCTTGGAGAGAGAAAAATGGTCTAGCTGCAGCCAAATAACTTATTTAAAACTTTGCCTCCTACGCAAATTAATAAGCAGTACTAGATGGGTTTGCCTTACACAGCATAACTCAAGACGTCCCTAAATCTACATGTCTCCCTTTTGAGCTTTGTTGCTCAACTGTTTTTTTTTTTTTTTTTTAGGACTTTCTTCTGGTAAGCTTTGTAACAGTGGTAGTTCTCAAGGCACCCTTTAGGAAGCCCTCAATACATCCTTTGGTAAATGCATTTAAGTTTTCATAAACCACCCTTCTGCTACAGGATTCCTGGAGTCACCAAGATGGGCGTCCAGAAGCACAGTTGAACTGTATTTCCAGGGAGCTGGAACGAGCCATGGGCGACAAGCTTATCCAGAAGTAACAAGGTGGGTGGGGAATAGAAAGAGCTGGAGGGAAGGAGGAAAAGTAATTTCACCTTCTGCAAATACAGGAAGCACATTTATTTCTAGTTCTTGAACAGGGCACATGAAACACAAGGCGCTACATTTTCTTCCATCTTCTGTGTTATGAATTATTAGATTCTCAGCTAGGATGTGGTGAGAAGTACATCTCCAACACCAGTGATTATCCCAACAATTCAATGTACAAATCACCAGTTGCAGTGGACTGCAATTACCAGTACAAGGACAAATTGTTCCAGCTACAGATACCCCTTCAGGCTCATAACATACTAAACACATAGCTCTAACAGAAGAGTCAAAATATATCTACATTCACAGCATGTGCTGCAGTGTGTAGCCAAGCTGGTGTGTGACCAGGGGGATGAGATCAGCTCACGGTGTCTGCAACCCACTCTGGCGCTTCCCAGTTCCCCAGCTCTGCTTCTGAACAGGGACAAGCGAGGCTGCTGAGGACAGAACAGGGCAAGAATGAAAGTCATTATCTTGGATAAAACCAAAGCAACGCCCCTCAAGTGTAGCATTTTAACAACGAAGCTCTTTAAACAAGCTTCAAAGTAATTATGGGAGGGAGAAACCCAACCCTAAAGTAAACTCGCAACCCTAACAGTTTAAGAAGAGAATAGGAGGGAAAGGCAGAGGCAAGCTGACAATACATCAGGAAGAGTGCAAGCCAACAAAGACAGCATGTCCCTTCTCCTCCTGAAAGACTTGGACATATTTGACCTAGCTGTGTTGACCTCCTGTATACAGAGGGCCAAGAAAAACATTATTTTACCTAGCTGTAGTTACTGCTGGTTGCCTAGACTTCGCATAAAAAGTTATGTCCTTATTTCAGAGCAGGCCATGATGGCTCTCGGGGGACTCTGAAGTTAAGCAAGGGTGCTACGGCTTCCACACCCAAGCCCTCAACTGGAAATGCCACCAAGTGGAGCCGCAGCTCTCCCACAGGCAGAGATGATACGTCAGGAGGTTGCATAAAAGCCATTTCTGAGAGTGAACCCCCCTCTGGGACAAACCCTGGTCATGTTGCTAATTTTCACTTTAAAATTAAAAAAGCACCAAGGCAAAGAAACAGGCACTGTATTTACCGAGAAAATCATGTGAACACAGCAAAACAGTAAAGTTATAGCAGCTTTTTGAAATGTACATATATTTCAATGCATGTTCCCTTTTTTAAACGTTGCCAGTGAAATTGAATTCCACTTTTGCATTCTCTCCTTGTGGGAATAATGTTTCTTTAGTGTAATTAATACTTAAATTAAATAAAAATAAATATGCAGCCATAAGCCCAGAGAACTCAGTTTTCTGGCAAGATAAATTGGTGCAGTCTCACTGAAGTCAGACTACTTAAGCTTACAAAGAAGACTTCAAAGTTAAACACTCAACCATTAACACATCAAATTGCCACAAAAATTTTGCATAAAATGTGAAACAAAGTATTTGGAAAGTGATTAAATGGCAAAAACCAGAGCATCTAGATAAATATCTGTTCTTGTCAGATTCACTACTGTTTTAATATCAGTATTTTTAAGGACACTTCTTCCTTTGTGGACTCCTGAAATTCATTGTTATCCTGTTTTTGTGATATTTCTCATTTAAGTTAGTTTACACTTCCTCTAGGAACAGAAGAGGCAGTCAGATCACCTGCTGTTCTGAGGTGCCTACAGTACTTGAACACAATGGGGTGAAACCAGGACAGAAAGTTAGCCCAATTCTGAATTTCCTGGCTTTGTATTTTTAGTGGGACCTTTCACATAATTTTAATATCCCCATAGGTAGCTGTACATGCTCTCAGAAACACACACATACTTACATTCTGTACCTTTTCAGGAAGAAAGCTGTAAGTTCTAGCATTAAAAGCTTGGATTACATATGCCAGTGTTGTTTTTGAATGCACAATGATACAGTTTCATGAAACACCTCTAGATTAATTACATATGGTAATTTTTTTCCTAATAGGACTGCCATCTGTGCAGAGCATAGACTTGTTCTGAGAGCAGGGACTAGTTTCTTGTGAGAAGTTCAGTAGGCAGGGATCCTATAAAGCCTGAAGCTAAGGAAAGACAAAGATCTGCAGAAATAGACAAGATGAATTCGCAGTTCAGTCTGACCCATGCTGCTATGGAAGAATGAATACTACCCTGGCTGCTTCTGCAAATTCTGAAAAGGTGCTTATAAAGTCACTTAACTCAGTCACCGTCGCATATTCCTCTGTGCGCTTGACTATTAAGCACTCAGGTGAAAACAGATGAGAGTTTTATTCTGAATGTCAACCAATCAATCAATGCAGACTTGTATTTTTCATACCTTAGTTTCTCACTTGAAAATGAAGACAAAATGCCAATGTTTTACAGGAATTTGAGAAGGTTAAGTATCTCGAAATGCATCGTGAGTATCGTGAAAGAATGCAAGGGAAGTAACCCAGAAGAGTCATAAAGGGATGAAATCATTCTCAGTGCAAGGCTTGAAGAATGTCCTTGAAAGTGACACAACATAGGTCTGCTAAGAACTCCTTTCTTGCCCTCTTACTCCAGAGATTGAACATCTAGTGATTTGGGTGAGAATTCCCTATGTTGTGCAAGGAATAAGGAAGCCTGAGTCTGTAGGGGGAAAAAATGAAAGTGCAAAAAAGGGCTTTATTTGTTCACATACAAACAAGTTTGAGTTAAGTTTGTGGAGGCACCCGTTGGTTAATCATTATGCAATTTTTGAGCTAACCAAGTTTACAGTGTTCCTTTTCCCCCACTTTTCAGGATGTCTTCATATTTACGTCATTTCTTAAACCTGCTCTGATGTCCCTGGATGGTGAGGAAGACTAACTTCTGTGGCCACAGAGCGCAGCCTTCTTAAATTTCCCATTGCAGTCTAGAACCCACTCCCAAAACTGGACAAAACTGAACTTTAAATAGTTTCCCAATGCATGCTGAGGAGTTTGGCTCTCAAAGGGCAGTTTTTCAAAGGGCTCGAGAAGCAGGGAGGGAAATCGCTGAAATTTAACCCTGAACCCCACGTGAACCCAGGGATTGGGACTGCATATTTTCCACTGTCCTGCCATCTGCTGCTTCACTGCACATGGTAATCTTTGGCAACCCCACTGAGAGCTGCCTGGGCTATGGCTCTGTTCAGACAGGGTGTAGAAAGAAAAGACACTGAGAATGTCATGGCTGGCTGACCAGACTGCTGAGATCAGAGAGATTATGCCTCATTTGCTCACCAAGCCCTGCCAAAAGCAACACCATTTAACTGCAGGTACTCAAAACCCAACAGGCATGTTTAAAGGAATTCTAGGCTTAAAAAGAAGACCATTCATAATGTGCATTTGTTGGGGATACTGTAGCTACCACCTTTTGGCAATTATTCACAAGAGTTTTAAAAGAAAGTTTACACTGCCCAGTGTTTCAGGTACAAGTGATATCTGGCAGAAAGTATCATACTGGATTTACAGAACATACAGACCCAGAAGACGGCTCAAGGCAGGAATAAAGAAAAGGGACCTAATAGCCTAGCAAACAGAGATAAACGGAGAAAAAAACATAGCTGTTATTTTAAAACAGCTACAGTCTGTTTATCTCCCGCCTGTGAAATGCTGCACAGTATGGGAGTGTGAGGGTTTGGTACTTATATGCATAACCCTCATATGTCATCTCATGACAAGGGACCTCCCTTGAGCCAGAGCCAAATCTACATTTGTTCCCCAGAGCATCCCCATGGGCTCTGAATGCAGCAGGCGAAGAATCAGCTCTCAATCTCTGACTTCCTCTGACCACAGACTTCGCGACAAGGGCCCCAACCCTTTCAGTGATAAACTACCAAATGGTTACCTATGGAATTCACTATTTCAAAATGATGACTGTAAAAGCTAAGGAATATTTCAGAAGTGTCTTAGAGCTGCTAAGGGATATTTTCTGAGGGTTAGACCTGTAAGAAAATTACTCTAGAGTAACTACAGTACTACATAGTTATTGTAGGATTCAGAATCAAATATTTCTGGCACTAACTGCCTGTCATTAACGTATCTCCCTCATCCTCTCTGCTTCTGCCAGAAGTACTAGAAATGAGGATGTAATTGTATATGCCTCTGCAACAACATCCTGCCCTATTTCTTCACTCAAATACTGATCTTGGAAATGACAGTGCTTTCTCATATCTGCTTGGGAAAACAAAGGCACTTCAGTAAGATAAGTTTCTCCAGGGGCTGCAGAACTGTGGTTGGCAGATGTCAGGGTTGACAAATGTTCTTCTAATCGCAAAGGGACACTACAAAATTGTCCTCTGACTTGGAGTAGACAGCCACTGTCACCCTCTCTTCTTCCCTGCTGCTCTACTGCCTCCACTCTGTCTGCCTCACAGGGAGATCGGAAAAGAGACAGAAAGAGCCACGTAAGAGGGGAGGAACAGACATCTCTTTCCTAGCTCCAGCTGTGTTGGAGCCAACAGGCTCCATTGTTTTGATGATTCCAGGACCCTCGTGCCTCATTTCATCCCTGCTTGACCCAAGTGCACAGCAGAGGTGGGAAGTGCCTGCACTTACAGAGGGAGCTTCTGAAATCCTTAAGTTGTTCCCTCCTGAAAATGGCCCTTCTCTCTGGGAGCTGGAGCCAAATAACCTCAATCCCAACCCCTTGTATGTAGGTTCTGCACCCAGGTTCTGCACTCCTCATAAGGGAGTTTTGCTAGTGCTGGGCTTTGTAAACAAAAGGCAAGGCAGGAGCAATGTGTTATAATCAGTAAGGCAAAGAGATCAAACGTGCTTTCCACAGTATTTTTCTTTTGATACAAATGCATATCTTGAAAAGAGTACGTTTGAAGTTAAAAGCTAGCTGTTAACATCCTTAGTTTAAGCTGCTTCTCTGCTGCTAAGCTCCACTGAATCAGAGCTCCCCGTTCCCGCTTGCCTTCTTGAGTCATAACCTCAGTGACAGCCACGAAGCCAGGCAGAGCCACTTCATAAAATGTACTAAATGAAGCAACTTTTAATAATAACAAGGACTGGCAGGTAGCCATGTCAGAGGAGGAAAGACCTAGTAGGAACGTCCTGCAGCATAAAAGTCTCTGTTGTTCTCATTACTGCAAGGGAAGAAAATCTCTTTAAATGCTTTTGATTCAAATGATCATTTGACAGAAACGACGGACAAGACAAATGGCTGTAAAACAAGGCAATTGGATTTCCTACTGCGACAATATCTTACTTGGCTCCCATGACACAATTTCTCTGTTATTCTGCCTTGCCATGTTAAAGTAAACTTACGGGCTACCCAGAAAACAGATGAGTGTAATCCGTCCTTTATAAATTATATCCCTTCACTCAAGGAAAGCAAATAACTTTGCAGGCTGTATAATAACTGTTTCTAATACTTCATTTATTCTTTAAATTGTTTATAAAACACTTCAAGAGAGGTCAAGACAAGAGGGCAACAATAATTGGAGATTAAGAAGGCTCTTTAAGTATTTTGCGCCTGTGAGTAAACACTTTGGCAATTGTTATGATACAAGATAGATCTGCTAAAAAAAAAAAAAAAGCTATTTATGATTTTCTTGAACACACATGTTATTTCATCAGAGAGAGAGTCCTCATCTTTTCCACAGCTATTTCAATTCAAATTTAAGCAGCTGCAGAGTGGCCTGATGTCACGTGATGGACAAGTAACAGAAGATTTAACCTGGGCTCTTACTATGCGCTGAGGGTAGCTGATCTTGTGAGGTTTTCTCCAAGTCTCCTGAGAAAGCAGGGGTTTTCCTCCTTGGATACATATTTGCTAAATCCCACAGAGTCAGGAATAAGTAGAACTGAGCCTGAAGGACAGGGATGTGAATTTACATGCAGGACTGGTGTCTTTGGGGGTGGGGGTTCAAAAACAGATTTCAAACAAAAGGTGACATGGAGTCCTTTTGCAGTCCCTGTGCTTGCCCACTCTGGTTTTTGTTCTTCCTATGCCCATGCACAGCACTAGCAGTCATCATGGCACTGCTCTGGAAAAGGAAGCTCTACAAACTCTCTGAAACATTATCTTTTGAGATGCAAAGTGTCACAACTGTGCAGATGTTTATTGAAGCTGAACTGCGACACATTGATTAACAACAATCAATAGAATCCACATTTTGGCAGTACATACGGATAAAATTATATTGAAATCTTTTAACCCTCAACCCATTTGTTTCTTTTAAAGTAGTTAAAATGTAGCATATCAGGAAAAAATTCTTTAGTCATGTTTCTGCATAGCCCAGACCAGGCAACTACAGGAACCACTCCTGTCCCTTAACATCTTACCCCAGGAATCAAAAAAACCAACCCTAAAACAAGTTGTTGAAATAGAAAAATCAATCATATTCTGAATAATTATGCAGAAATAATAAACTTAAACATGACAAAAATATTTGGTGAGGGATTTTAAAGTAGCCGGTACTATAGCTATATCAGTTTACTAAAATGAAATTAAATGTTTAAGTTATTCTCAAGAGTTTCAATGGAATTCAAGTAAACTATTTAATTCATGACAAAGTACTCTCTTTGCTGCTTTTATATGGTGATAAAATTATAAAAATGCAGATTCAAGATTCAGATTTTATATTGCCCCTCTTCCCTCCCTTCCCCCCCCCCTTTTTTTTTTTCTTTAAATACCCACATTTACTCAATCTTCTCAAAGGCACATTATCATATGGATCTAGACAGAAACACAAGCTCTCTCCAAACTACTTCAGCCTAATATCAAATTGATACAGATTTTTCCCATAATTTATTTTAATTCCAGTAAAATCTTTCTCCTTGAACCCACATATTCCGTGGCACTACTTGACAGTTAAATACTGCAGCACTGTACATTGCACGTGTCAGCCATGAGGTACACACCAAAGCAGCTTACCCAAGAAGAGTGAAGTGCACAATGTAAGTAAGCAGCATCAAATTATGAAAAGGCTGTTTGCTTTTTTTTCCCCTCTATAAACTGAATGGAAAATTGTTTTCACTGATTGTTTGTTTGTTTGTTTTTCTAAAATAGGTACTGAACCACAACTGTTACCTGAACCAAAGCCTTTGTTGAACCTAATCCAGAACTGAACCAAGGTTCAAGAAGAAAACATCTGATTGTTGGATCAAAATAATTGGCTAAGGGAGACTTCCCCACGAAGTTCACTTATCCCATAACTTTACATTTCAATTTTGGTGTTTTTCAGCATGAACTAACTCAGAAATATCAAGGCAGATAAATAATTATTGATATGACCAAACTAAACTGACTTGAGTCACAGCCAGAGAAAAAGTAATCCTAATCAAACCATTTACCGGTTCTTCGAGCTATTTTACTTGTTGTTTCAACTATTGGTATTTTTTCAAGCATTATAAGCCCATGTTCTTGTACTACAGGAAACATGATTTTTCTTTCATTTTAGAATGAATGATATGAAACTTAGCTGTTTTTCCCCATAAACATTATTTTAGAGTAAAAGGGAAATGAGGCTAAGCAAAGATTTCCAGGTAGTTGCCACCTACATAATTACACAGCTGACTAGTTCTGCTTTTCAAAATAGGGAATTGTCAGGTTCTCTTAAAATTATTGCTTAATATTATGGTTCTGTCTTGAAAGCTTTCTCTAAAGTACTCACCCTTTCAATACGTAAGCCTCCTAGTGCTTTGAAAAATCTGAATGCTCTTGTCACTTAACAGCTGGTTTGAAAATTTGATCAAGGCAACTGAAGTATTATTCATTTACTGGTAGTAACATTCTTTTTAAAATCAATAGAACCAGACAGAGTCAGAGCCTGTAAGCATCAAGATGCCCCTGTGAATATTTGTGGATCACAGTGATAATACAACACAGTGTAATAAAAGGTTGAAACATTCAAAAAGAACTTATTGCATCATGTGATAAGCATTTCTTTCTGGATAGGCTACAGAACCATAAGAGGCATTTCCCTTAATCCATTGAGGATTAATGTTCTAGTTTTTTCCCTCTTAGTACTCTAGCATAGTAAAAGCATTTTTTTAAAAAGTGTTAAACCTTTCAGAATTTTTTCTATTCACTCCCCAGCCTTTTGTATTCATTATTAAACTACCTGATTTTAACCTGTAGAAACTGCATCTAGTTTGAATGAACCCTCAGGTACATGATTGGTTTGGACTATTTTGACTTATTCTGCTTTTGCAGCAAATTTTACTGAACATACTAATTCTTTCATCACACTTTCATGAGCAGGCAGCCATTTTCAAGCATCATCCACATACTCATGCATAATCTTGGAAAAAATGAATGAACATTCCCTGATGACTCTGTAGGTTTCTTCATGGGTGTTGATGCCTGGTTATCATTGTCTATAAATGTGATGGTAAACCAGATGACATCACACCACCACCAAACCCACAAGGAACCTGTAGAACCAAAGCGACAGAAGACACTTAGCTTACTCGCAAGTAGACCAAAGTTGTGCAATAACTGCAGCACACTAATGAACTCAAACACAGAATTGCTTCATCCCATGATTTCAAAACAAAGACCTTATTTTTCCTTTAAGTGCAGTTTAAATTATGATACTTCTCTTAAGAAAAGCATCATTATGAGACACAACTAAAAATTTACTAATGACCTGTTATTTATCGGTTAGTTTTCTGACACTGTTTTGGCAATAAATCCTGGATTGACCAACAGGGAAAAAGACTTGCCATTTCTTTAGTAACACCAGCACTTTCAGAATCAGGCAGAAAAGGTAGCATTTGCCTACTCTTGTAATATGAAATCAAGCTTCCAAGCTCCCAGCATGAGTTACTTTTATACCAATTTAGATCTGTTTTTCTTCAATATTGCATGGTCTGTGGGGGCCATTAAATATGCTAAAAATAAAAGAATTGTATATGTGCAAAACCTTTTTTTTTTTTTTTTTTTGTGTAAAACTCAAACTAGTTTAAAGAAAAATGCCTATTGTTTGTACTACATATCATTTTACTAGTTTATGAATTCATTCACAATAGCATCCTCATCGGAAGCTGCAAATGAAACAGGAGCTAGCTGGTGTCCATTGTGTACGATGTAAAGAAATGGACTTGAGACTATGAGAACATTTAAACTGTGTTAGAAAACACAGTATCTGAAATTTGAGAAGGACTGCAGATAGAAACCATGAACCAGAACACATTAAGGACTGTGATGCAAGACTATACTGAGCTGAACACTGACTCTTTCCTAAATGCAGAAACACGGGCATTTCTCTGCATACACTGCCTAGTTTTAGGCCTTACACAGAGCAGAAGTTTGCCCATGATATCTGAATGACTACCCCAATAGAAAATGACAGCAAGTCACGCCACTAGCATCAGTCTATCACGTTCCCCTACTGAAGAAGAGAAAGAACAGTTCTGCCATCTCTCACTTTCCCTACAGCATACCTAGGGGATATAAAAAAAAATCAGTTCAAGGATTTGAGAATCGGAAGTCCCTTTCCTGCTGAAAACACATTAAAATTCACAATTACTGGCCTGATTTTTAATGAGAGATGAATACAATATTAACACAAGCAAACAGTACAGAAAAAGGGAGTATTTGCAAACTCAAATGCCTGATATTGGCTCATATGACAGGGTTGGGTTTGCTGAAGATTTGATGGCACTTAAGCATAAATGCTGGTAGCATCCCTAAACAACAAAGTGCTTAAGACAGGGGCATATTTTCAATTTACTCCATTTTCAAGAACTATATACAGTTTGGGAAATTAAAGAACTATTCCTGATCTTCGAAGGTGCACAATGTCTCCATTTGTCTTGAGGAAGTGCAATACTGGTAAAAAATAAAATAGAAGCAGCAAATAGAAATTCAGTGTAAGTGAACACAGCATAACAGGCAACTCAAGTAATCCTCATAGATGCACACATGCCTGCCACTGACTCAGAATATCAGTGAAAGTTGTCAAAGCAGCATGCACAAAGGAGATGTATAACTTGAAATCAACTGTTCCAAAAACGTATAAAAGAAATATAAAATTAAATGCTTCTGTGTGTTACTGATGCTTTTTTCATGTCATCTGAATGTTTTTTTTAAGTCCAAAATGAGCTCTGAATTTTCCAGATTCACTCTGCCTAGGCTTGGGATTATTAAAGGATTTTATTTTAAAGGTTCTGGCAAATATTCTCAGTCTACCTATTGATGGATATTGATGCAATGTGCCTTCAATCTCTCTTAATGTAACTTCTTAAATAGAAACATATATACATATATACATATCAGCAGTGTGGATACATATAACTGACATTATATACTGCCATAAGTCCTTATCATACAGGTTAAAATCTGCTCAAAAATACCTGCAGTTAGATGAACAAGACTGACACAAATCAGCAGTCTGTCCTGCAGTTGAGATTTTCAGCTATTTCAAAGTGGCAGAGGTTATGTTTATAAACATAAGGCTTTAAAGCACCCCCAAAATTACATAATGCATTTAATGGCCTGAAATCAAAGTCACTAGACATGCAATGTTCATCTGTGTGGTTTTGCTTCATGTTTTTAAACACACCTTTCTGGGAACTTTCAGTAAGGACTTAGTGCAATCAAGGAAGACAAAAATTTGTTCCTAAGTTCAAACCAAGCTCTGACCCTAAACTTCTCTCTGACTTCAGATAAAGTAGCTTACCTTCCTATGACACTACCATAAAATCCTACTAGATGATAAATCTTATCAGAGATGGCATCTGATTATGTTGCATTTCTCATTCATTTGCTTTCAATAAACACTGAAGATTTTATTCAGTGTTCATTCTGCAGTATTTTTGAGCTACTAATAGTGGAACTGTTTTATGGTGAAACTGAGTCTCTGTTGTTCAGTTTCCTGTCTCTTAAATAATAACTTCCCCAGAACAATATGCACTTTCAGTAGATCTACTTATAAATACTTTTTAAAATTATGCAAATTACAAAGTAATTCCCTCTAATGAGAGGGAAATGTCCACATTTGGGAGAGCTATTTTAAGGAAAACAGGATGCACACTGCTGAGAAAATGTTCCAGATACTCAGAAGGTCCTGGTGTGTCAGTCACTGCATCAGCATGCTTGTCCCTGGCAGCTGCTGTGTCTATCAGCAACGCACAAGTGTTGCACGTATACAAGCTGTGTGTATGAACCTCCTTTCATGTTTCCACACCTGGTAGAAAATGCCACCCAAAATGTGAAGGTTGCAAAATAAGGCCTGCAGAGTCTCACGTACTTGGTAGCAGCTCTGCAGTGATACCCAGCACTCTGAAGATGAGCTGTAAGCAATTTCTAATGATTGTTACTTCATATTCCCAGGGGAAACGGGCATCACTGATGGTGGGTTACGTACTAGGAATTAGACAAAGCAGAATTACATTAGTATATCTCACAAGAAATGTATATATTTGAAAGAATTTATGCAAACAACCATAGTGAGACACAAGTCCTCAGAAGTTTAGGAAATAATTAGTATGATAACAATTAATAAAATACTAAACATTCATTACTTTTAGATGCTTAATTCTTGCCCATATTTCACTTCATATCATTTATACATTTGCAAAAAATGAGAATGATCACGTTTTCCACTGTGTTTTTACTGGGGTTAAATAAATGTAACAAAGGGAAAAAAACAGGGAAATGGGCACTTAAACCACACTATTCCTAAAATCCTTATGACAAGTTTACACATTAACGAAGCCATGAGAACACTACAGGTGAGATGCATGCTCGAAGTACCTCATTTCCCATTGCTGACTTCCTTATCTTCCATAACATTTTATTTAAAGGTTTGGGGCTGATATTTCATTTAAGAAAAAAAAATATTTGGTAAATTGTGTGGATGTCCTGCCTTTTTTTTTTTTTTTTTTTTTAAGATTAAAAAATGTTGAAATTAATTGAAATCAATCATGGAAAACAGCAAAACCGGTAACCTACTTTCTTCTCAATGCGGTATAAGCCACAAGGGAGCACATGATTTAATGACAAGAAGATGCATCTGATAAGATAATATTTCGCTTAAGGAGAGATCTGGGTTGTGAATGCAGCTGTTCCAAAAATCTAAACCCACAGGCAAGAAATTATTCAGTTTCTGTACGAGCTATATCCACAGCTATTCAGATAAACTGATGACAGACCCCAGAAAAGTGAATCAGACAGAGAAGTACAGAATCAAGACTACTTTGAGACTGAAAAGAAAAAAAGTAAGAGATCGTAAGGATTCCTACCAATTACCATTGCAAAGACTGATTCCAAAATATTTCAGTAATTAGACTGTTCAAAACAGCATCTTTCTTCATCAGTGACTCACTTAAGAAAAGTCTCTCTATTGTGATTCAGTTCATGCACATGAATGTTTTGCTCCCACATGTGACAATTCATGGATGTCAGCTGGACTACCTGCTAAGGGCACGCAGAAATGTTCTCAGCTCAGCCTTCAGTTCTTATTTCAGAAGTCTGGCACTGCTTTTAAAACACAAGCCCACTCATATTTTGGTGTGATTACACTGCATCGATATATCAGTATTTGCTAGTACTATGAGAGTGTCTCCAGATCTCAAGATTAAGATGATTTATCAGCAACATGAAAATTAGACAGAAATATCCATATATAGTAATGTCCTCTGATCAGTACTATCTAGTTAAGTCAGGTTCAACACCAGCAGCATTAACTGAATTCACATATTTTGTAAGGTCAGATCTTTTTTCATAGGAAACCACACGTACTTAGGTAAAATAGCAGAGAGGCATTACCTGGCAATTCTCTATTTTTACAGTCATTATTACTGCAAATCCATCTGTCCCAGTAGACTCTAATGCCCACATTTATCCCTACGGACGTTTCAGTGCATGTGTAGATAAGAAAACACCTGCATGGATCACTTAGCAGGATCAGTCTCACAGCAGGGAGAAAAAGCCAGTAAGAATGCATGTCTTCAGGACACTGCATGCTTTCTCTGTTGAAACATGCAAACTAAAAAGCATGAAATGATCTTGGCTTCTATATAGCACACAACTGTCTGAGTAACTCCTTTTACGTTGGCCATGGTACCTTGCCATCAGTTTTCAAGATGCTAGGCAGATGATCCCTGATGATACTAGCCAGCCTGCATTCTTCTCATCCAGCAAGGAGTCGGCAAGACACAAGCAACACTCTGCTGCCTGCTGCCTTCTGATACTCAGATGCACTTGTGGGCTGGGAAATTTTGTAGTAAATGAAAGAGACATAGCTCTGCACTGAAAATTTTATACAGTTATGTCTTTCACAGGTCTAAACTTATGAAATGAGTGCCAGCAAAAGCCCTTAGTATTTCCAATGCTATTAGGTTGACCAAGCTCCTCTTGCACAGAATGTAAGGAGACTAGCTATTAGTCTCCTCAACCAAAGAAATGAGAAAGGGAAATCTGGCAGATGTTGGCTACATCTCTTTATAGGAGATGCAGGAGAGCAGCTGTTACAGTAGGGATTGTAGAGATTTCTTGTGAAACTCGGTAGCAGATGTTACCACCTGCTTCTGCCCTCCCTATGAAATAGAGGCAAAGTGAGACTGAAAGCTTGTTAAAAAAAAAAAAAAAAGAGAGAATAATAAAAAACATTCAAAAGATACCTGAGCATATTTACCATGCTGGGGGAACACTTTACCCCCTCTTTCCTGGCAAAACTGTAATCCAGATGCACACTAAAAGCAAAGAACACTCCCCATTCTCTTTAAATTATAATTTCTTTTAATTTTAATCTTACTACATGTACTTTGACAACCTTCAGCCTGCAATCTAACACCTAGCCATTTCCTTCCTGGCTGAAAGAGATCACAGAAATGAGCAGTTGTATCCTTTCCCTCTGGCTATACAGCAATGGTCTGATGACAACTGCTTTACCAGGGTTGGTATCAGACAAACAACAATTCTGTACTGAATGATCTACACAATGATGTCATGTGTGGAGGCAAAGTATTTATTACTTAGGGGAAAAAAAAAACACCAAAAACCCAAACAAAACTTCTGTTGCATTGTGTCAGGAAACATGCTGTACATGTTTGTACATCTTGGCAGATAAAGATCAGATGAGGCAAGCAATGAAGTGGTTAACCAAATGAGAAAGTTATCTCAGACATCCAAAGGCACATCTTGTAAATCTAAGAAAACTCCACATACAGAACTGAGGAGAGAAAAAACAGCACTTGTCTGGGAAGAAACAAATGACACTGTCAACAAGTAGTTTGCTTTCTCACTAAGCAAAGAAGGTATTAGTGAGATCCAGAGCCCAACAAAAGAACAGGAATCTTTCCAATGGTTTAAAAAATGCTTGGATTGAGCCCCAGCTTTCCTGAAAACTAGACTTGCTAATTACCTCAGTCTTCCACTGTCAAAACTGTCATCTCACTGAACTGAAATACCCTTTCAATATTGCTACAAGGCAGACATTTCTACACTGGTAATACTGGGAGCCACAGTCAATCACCAGCAGAACTCACTGGCCACGATCTTCCCTGTTTGGCATCCCATAAAGTTGTCTTGGAAAAAAAGAAAAAGTTATTTAGGTTTTCTTTTGTTTGGGGTTTTTTTTTTTTGGGGTTTTTTTTTGTTTTTGTTTTTTTTTTTTTTTTTTTTTTTGGTTTTTTGGTTTTTTTTGTTTGTTTGTTTTGGAAACAGAGGCCACCTTATAGCTTATGACCTCTGTAGAGAGCGTTTGCTTTCCAGCTAGTGCAATATTTAGGCAATAAATCAATAAATAAGCTTCTGAAATGGAAGATCACATTAGATACCTCTTTGGTATTGCCATAAATCAGGAAACACTTGAGCTATACCTGGGTATAAAGTGATGAAAGTTACTGAAGAAAACAGCTTTACCAAGGCATACTGCTAATACACATCTTTTCCCCAAAGCAAGCTAATTGTGCTTATCTTACTTTACCAGACCATCACTGGAAGTGTTATGCCAGACCCTCAGCTGGCATAAATCAACATGACCCTATTCACATCAGTGCAGCTGTGTTGATTTATGTGAGATGAAAAGTATGTACTGGTTAAAATGTAACTATGTCATCTTATAAAACTATAAAAGTGACTAAGAAATGAAAACTAGTAAGTATAATATAAAGAAAAAATTAAAAAGGAAAGTACTACAGAAGGGCTCAAAGTAGATGTATATTTTATTAAGATTAGTTAAACATAGCCACTCATTTATTCCATATGAGATTTTAGATAATATCCTCTGCTGTTACATACACATATAACTCTTGAGTATCGACACAAGTATTTGTGCAATTTAATAATGCTGTACTATTTCCAAATTAAGATATAAAACTCAGACAGAATGTTCAACTAACCTGGAATTTATCACTGGTGATTTTTTTAAAGTCACCATGCTTATCAGAACATGAAACATCAGACTTAAAAGCAATCCCACACAGCAAACTTAAGTGTTTAGATTTGCAGTATGGTGTCATATCTTAAGAAGTACTATTGATATGTTTTTTCTCTTATAGAGCAAGATAAAAGTAGAAAAATCAAATTATCTTCTCAAAGCCAGCACTCCTCTCAAGCCTTGGTAATTTTCAGAAATAGGAAACCTCTCATATTAGACTTAAGCACTTTTTACCCTTATGATTTCTGTGTAGACTTTTGTATTATTATACAGGCTACATGAGACTAACTACTGGTGCTCCTTTCTGTGTTAAAATTGGAAAGGGTAAAGAGAAGTATTGGTATTCTGAATTAAGAACTGTATATTCCTAAATTCCTTTCAAAGGGAAGCAGCTCTTTTGATGAGACAGTTCTCATTTTCACCAGGCTTGCGTACCACTACCCCAGCAGTATAGTATCTGGACACTATATGAAGAGATAACACAAAGCAAACTGTTTACAATTTTCTGTTCAATTCAGTTTCAACGATCAGATGCTAACAGCCTCTTAGCAGACAACTGCAATTCATCATCCTTCACCATGAGTACTGGTACTTCAAATGCAAATACTCTATTTGATCACAGTCCACAACACAGTCTGGCAGGTACCAAAAATGCATTCTGTTCATCCTTACCATTGCCTGACAGTATAGCATACCTCAAGGATCCCTGACTACAAGAGATTAGTCTCTTCACAATCCTTCCCTATGAATATATTCACTGTAGGAAGCTTATAGAATTTTTCCAAAGTATGATTAACAATTCAGATATGGGGAAAAAAATATGCACTGTCTGCTTGGACAAATCAACTCTACACCTCAGAAAAAAGCACTGCCACAACCGTCTGCCTGATTCCAAAGCATTATGTTTTGTGCAGACAATACACACTTAGTATCACCCTCGATGGGATGCCATATTTGGTCAATTCCATGTAATATTAAACCAACTGGAATAATCCTATGTGATTTTGGAATAAAACATGTATTGGTTAATTTAGGTATTCCCCATCTCTGAAATCAGTAGGGAAAGAAAAAAAAAAAAAAAAAGGAAATCATAAGGCATTTTAAAACTACCGTGTATATTACTGTATCTGCATAGGAATTGGAAATCCCAGTTAAATCTTCTTTTCCTCCCAAAGTGCCTTTGCAATCTTCAAAAACATTAGGAAAGGGATGAACGGCTATTAAGAAACAACCTCAAACCTACGTTTCTTCTATTTTCCTCTCCGCTTAAATTTTCAGACTTTCTCCCATAAAAAACACTAAGCAAATGGCACTGGGCTCTGGTTACAGTTGCTTTCATGGCATGTACTCCTGATAAGGTGAACAGAGCCAAGTGAAACCATTTCTAACATGAGATTCCTGTTTGTGCCATAAGGGGCTTAAAACTGCACCCAGCACATACACAGAACCAAAAGCACAGCCCAATATTTCAGAGCACACACTTGGGTTTGCCATGGGGACATTAAACATGTTGAAAAGAGACTTTGGATTGACAGCTCCACTGCAGCAGTGTCAAAGCTGGAACAAATGTCAGAGAGATCAAAATAACAGAGAGCACTCTTTCAAAATGACACATGACTATAGAGAAGCAGCACAAACGTGTTCCTCTAATTTTCATCTCATCTTGTAGCTCCTCAGTGTTACTAGAAATCATGCCAAGCTAATATTTGTCATTGCATATTCTTTATTTGGTCAGAATGTTTTCATTACATAATGATAACTCAGAGCAATTTGGACACGAGTTTAAAGCGCACCAAGTCTATATAGCAGTGAACTGTTAAAAGGAAAGCAAAGTATTAGCACTTGTAAATGAAACAATCTAGTGAATTTGAATCTCTTTTAATTTTGAACATGTACTGTCATCTGCTCCAGTGAAGTGATGCACCAACTTCTATCATCAAGTATTTGATGCACCACTTACTGTAATTGCTGCCTACCCAGTGTACTATGAGGTTTTGCAGCTGTGACTTCTAGAGCCTTAAATCAATATTTATACCTTATTGACACAAACTCATTTTTTCCTTTTTTTTTTTTAAGTAGAGTTGCAATTATGGCCTATTTTATATTTGCAAGTATTATTAAATGTATTATATTCTTTGCCAGCCTATAATTTATATAATTGCATTCCTGTAAAACTTGAATTTATTTTTCATTTAGAAACAAACCACAATAAAAGGCTTCTGCACTGAGAATCCAGTTTTCTGTGTTAATTTAAAGTTAAATTTTAGAGTGCTTTATACAGTCACAGTACTGTCATCATGTAAGAGACTTTTAATCAACTATGGACTCTTACTCACTCAAGCTAAATACCAGTATTAATTGTTCGTAGAGTACTGCAAGAGGAAAGGGGATGATTAAGCCGAATTGAAGCTGTATTACTATGAAGGATTAAACAAAAAGGCATTCTATAGCCATGTGTTAAAAGCCATCTTGTCAGAAGGTATGGGCCATAATCCACAAATTTTTTCAAAATATACCAGGCTGTACTCATTATTCTCATGAATTTAGAGTGACTGTTATTTCTGCCTCTTAATTTGACATTTATACGCAAATAAAAATCTTGCCTACAACTCACACCTAAAATTGCACATTTTCCAGTTGCTCACTTAAATGCTTAGAAAACCTGCCTTTTAATGTGTCACTTTAACATTTTAGGCCTGACTTGTTATCAAGAGGGAAAGAAAACTTGTTTATTGCTGTCCCTTGAAAGCACTGATACACAATATCAGACACACAAGCCTCCCTTCAGCATCAGATGCTTGAAAGGGAAAGCTGCTATTCTGCAGGCTCTGAGACGGCCAGGAGGGCTGCATGAAATACCATGAGCAGGCTATGAGCCATGACACCCTCCCTATAGAATTTTGGCAAGTTTAAATGAAACCTGTGGATGTATTGTTTCATTTTCCAGACAGAGGTAAGCAAAGTTGGGAACAATTTCACATGGATAATTCTAACCTCTCCTGGGGCTTTCGTGATTGAAGAGGATGCCGTTCACAGCAAAAAGATTGTAGGCCTCTCTGAAGTTCACCACAATCCAGTAGGCATAGAGTTTTGCTGCCCCTAAAAAAGTAATTTTAAAGCATTACATATATCCCCTCTGCTCATACACAGCTCAGACATACACATACACCTCTCTCACATACTCAGAGAAATCCACAGTTTAACAGAAGAATGTATTAGAATTTGATTCATTCCCTATATGTGTCATATTTCATCTGGAAAAAATATCCAACAGCTGAATGGGAAAATACTTCTTTTCTGTGCAGGCTCTGAGCTGGCCAGGAAGTGTTAGGGCACTTTCTCACTTGTTTTCTTATGCACACTCAAGCATAGCACTTTTTCTTTTACAATATAATTAACACAGCCAGAGCGTGTGAAATATGCCACTGTAGTGACCTCTGCTAATAAAAAAAAAAAAAATTACTTTGGAGGAATAAAAGCGAAAATCTGGTGCCTTAACACTCAAATTGATTTGAAACTTTATCACCAAAGGCCTCCATGCACGTTGCATTAATAACCGTTTCAAATTTCATGCGAGTTCATGAAGGAAGAAGTGAGCTCTTGGGAGTTTTTCATTTAGGCAACAAAAAATATGAAACCTTATCACTTCAGTGGTCTCTCACAACCCTTTGTGAAGAGCCACCCTTCCCCCTCTCTCTGCAAGAGCTCTCTTCCTCTGAGCTGAATGAACACGGTCTTGTGAAGTGAGATGCTGGTTTCCAACCCTCAGGCCATGGCAGCAAATACTTTTTATACAGTAATTCATAAAGGTATGCCTCTCGACATGTCTAGTCACTTTAGCTCTATCGTCATTCTAATCTCACACCCAAATTACTTCAGCCCTGAGACATGCGCGGGGAGAACAGACAGGCAGACACTCCACACACTCAGCAGCGATCCTCACCATAAGGCGATCTTGGGTAAAAAGGGGTGGTCTCCTTCTGCGGGATTTCTTGCACTTTTCCAAAAAGTTCACTGGTGGAGGCTTGGTAGAACTTCACAGAGTTGATAAGGCCACAAGTCTTAATAGCATCTAGGAGCCGTAAAGTGCCAACTCCATCAACGTCAGCAGTATATTCTGCTAGGTCAAAAGAGATCTTAGGGAGAAAAAGAGAAAAAACATCATCAGTTTTACTGGGGGAACCAGAACATGCCACAGTCATGTACAACCAAAGTAATACATCACTTGTCACAGACCATCTAGACACTTCTGTACAGACTAGATGCTCAGTTTACAAAAGTACCCTCAAAGGATTTCTAAGAATAAACAAGCAGATCCATAAATAGCAGAACCAAAAGACTGGTGTTCCCTGATCTCTCCCTCAGCATTATTTTCCCATGTGAAGTAAGGGGTAAGCCTCCCCACAGGCAAGAGCATTATCAGGCTCTCTCTCATCTCCACAGCTGCCAATTTTCACAATATTCACTTGGGCTTAATATCTTTGACACACTTGCATTCCTATAAAATTATCCAAAATAGATTAAAAAAAATAATGCAAGATTAGACGGACAGCATGACTACATAAACATTTATTAAAAAAAAAAAACAAACCACAAACTTTAAACACAGTACAAAGTTGTGCAATTTAAACACACATCAAAATCGAGAGAAGACTAGAAATACCTGGTATCAAATAAAACTCCCAACACTACTAAGGTGTACCAGAACTGTGGCTTTTGCACAGAGATTAGGGGGATGATAAAGTAGGAGAGCAAGTGGTGGAGTGGAGGTATCAAAAACAACTTCAGTCATCTCCTCCAGCTGATGTATCCTTCAAAACATGATAATAAACTCGTGTGTGCTGATGGGCCAAGCCTCCTCCTTCTCTCCACACTGCAGTAGTTCTCAGTTTTATCTTTATGATGAGCTTGAGTGTGGCATAGGCCACAAGACATGCTTGAGTCTAAGCTTTCAGAGTGTATAAAAAGAAGAAAAAATATTAATTCTATTCTTTGCAGTTGCAGAAGAAAAATAAAAACTGGGAAAAGTTAGCTGAAGGTAAGAGATGTATTGTGACCGTCCCAATCTGCATGTTGTAGAAAAAATGCTTGGACAGGAGTTCATGCTGCTTGCTTGATGGATGTGGGCTGGTTGTTTGGATGTGCCGGCAGAGCACCCATCAGTGTCCAACGCAGAGACACATTGCTCCTTCCTTCTACATCTTCTCTCTAACACAGGATTTTGCTTCTTTATGGCAGTTTTAAAAAAATGGTTCCTGTTTATACTGCCAGCATCATAAAAAATGAAAGGGGAATGGACTTTTAGAGCAATCTCTTCCAATTCCTGTACCCAAGGAAGAATTACACTGCCAATGTGCCTGCTGATTGATGACTGACTTTCAGGAATGAGGTCTAGAGTGATGGCAATGTTACAGTCTCTTTATATGATGTAGGCTAAATGTTAGTGAGACGCTACCAATGACACATACTACAAAAGTATGGTACCCCCTTCATTAGTCTTCATTGACAGGGTAACTACTAATGAAGAGGTAGATGACTGTAGCTGGACAAGCTGAGCTATCAGAGTAAAATCAGGGGGAAACCTGTCATTTACTAGGTATTTTTTCAGGTTCTCTGAAGATTCAGACAGATAGCCTTGTATTCATTTCTCCTGTTAAACCACTTTCCCTATTCAGTAATCGCTAGAGGTTTAAGGCTTATTTACATAGCAGATGAAATAAAAATAATTTTATTAATTTGAATTTGCACTCATGGTTAATTCAATACAGGTCTGAAATTATCTAAACTGTGTTACTGTACTCCAACATAAAAATGTTCTCACATTTCTGTAATAGCTGAATAGATCCAAAATAGCTAGTACTAAAAACTAAAACAAACTTTACTTCTTAATTTTTTTTTTAACGAAAATGAAAAAAAAAGAAACATGACACTTTGGCTTGTTAACCTGGTATGACCCAGATGAAATTTAGCACTGATCTAGTGAGAAGTGCTGAGCATTTTTTGTTTTAATCCATTTGGCACAAAGATGACTGCCACTTAATGTCTCTCAGCTTTGCTGTCAGAGTAACTCTTGGGAAAACATCTTAATGAATAGGTGACAAAGTCAATAATGCACTAATGAAAATAAATTAGTATATTTACCATATGGCTAGCACCTTCACATATTCACAGTAACATCCTAACTCTCCAAGTAAAGGCAAAGCACTTACTAATTGTAGCAGAACCAGGAATTTACCAATATTAAGGCATTATTTTCAATGAATAACCTAAAATCATCACCCTTAAATGCGTATCGTTGCTTACATGTTGTACTACGAGGGTAAATGGCACATATAACTGAGGTGATCTTAAATCAGATTCCAGATTATGAAACCTCTTAAGCAGAGTGAGCAATGAGCCTGCGGCACCAGTACCAGGGACTGCTCTCCTTGGCTGATGCAGAGACCAGTTTCACAAGAGATGCTTTTCCCTATTGCCTTATGAATGACCTCAGTCTTCACCTAGAAAAATCACTCCCCCGGGTGTGAGGTAATTCTGCCTCTGCACTGGCTGGGTCTGAGTGTCCCTGAGCAGAAACTGCCAGCTTTGTGCCTGTTTGGTGGTTTTGTAATGTGGACTATTGTTCACGAGGGACAGGACCCAGACCACTAAACCCATTTCATTTTGGAGTGCAGGTTAGACTAGACTGGCATTCATGAAAATAAAAAATGGTTTTATCCCCCAAAACCTCCAACACAGGACAGTTAAGACACTGTGCAGTGTAGGGGCATTAACATGGCAAATACAGATAAATGCACACTGGATTCTATTTCAAAGTTAACAATGTAAAGGAGATTTATAAAATACTGGATTGATTAAGCAGTTACAAATGAAGCAGGCATTGCAGGAACAACTGCTGAGTTATCCCTTACTACATTATTTGCTTCTCCTTACACATATTATTTAGTGCATGACCAGTAGGAAGACCAAAGTTAAAAATAAAAAAAAAAATTAAAAACGCATTAAGGGATGTGCAATAGAGAATTCATATGCATGTACAACACAAAGAAAGACCAGGGCCTGAGTTACAGAAAACAAATACTGATTCAAATTCAATAAATGTTACTCATAGAAATAATCTTGGCTGGTGTGCTGAGCTCAGTGGGACTACCTGAGAGAGGAAAAACTTCATGGAAATTACGGCAAAGGCAGGTATAGGAAGGCTAAAAACAAGCCATGCTTTATGATAGTTTAAACATTTCTGCAGTGGAAAAGAGAGCTTCGGTGATGAGTTTAGATGAGAGTTTTCAAAGAGCCTAATTTATGACAACTGTCTTAAGTGCCTGAATTAGGAAGCTTGACTCCCTAAAGACAGTGGAGAGTCAGTGCAGAAAGCCTTCTAGAGGTGCTCTCGACGATGCTTTGGAGTAACTATATGCACACTAGTTTAACTTAGCTTCCTAAAACAGTTGCTCCATTTTAACCTCAAAAATCCAAAATTATCAGTTACTATCAACTGCGCAAAGGCACCTCTGCAAATAACAACTTTTTTTTTTTTTTTAAGAGAGCACCAAGAGTTCTTGTAACAACTGGAGTAAGGAAAAAAAAAAGATTCTTTGCCTGGTAGAAAGTGTAAACCTGAAAGTTTTCTCAAAAAGTATAAAAGGCACAGATCCAATACTTCTTTGCCCTCTTTGGACAGACTTTGTGGCAAAGGGAAAGTGTAACACACCAACAAAACAGAGACTGTCTACTTGGAATATGTTACTCTGAGTGCCCTGGCACTCCCTTCCCCTGTACAATGGGGACAGCATGCTTTTGGATTTGTCATAGTTGATCTCTGGAGATACTGTGAATGCACATGTTTCTTTTGTGTCTATTTATTCCATTCGGTAAGTAGTGACAGCAAAGTACCATTAGCAGAGGACAGAACAATGCAAAGACACTTAAATCCTCGGCTATATGTACTTCAGGTTTTCAGCCCTGAACATCTTGCAGAATTGGCATAAAGAATATTAAAAGGGAATTCTTACGTGCATGGGACTTTTATATACTGAGGATATTCAATGCAGGATTCATCCCTAATACAGTATATTTCAAATATATTCTTAGGCAAGTATAAATTTCCACAGCAAGGCTTACCCACAGGATGATAAAAATTTCTTGCAAAAAGCATGATTTCGTTAGTTGCGTCCTGTGATTGTAAGAATGTCACAATATGAATATACTGAAACAAGTTAAGTCTCTTTCATGCAGCTTCAAGAATGACAACAAATTTTGTGAACTGGTTTCTACCTTTTGAATTTAAACTCTTCCCCCTGCCCATTTCTTTCTTTCTTTCTTTCTAATTGCCAGATTCAATCTTTACAAGAGATTTGAATTTAATAGAGCAATGTTAAATATGATGTTCCCCAGCTGATCATTCAAAACCAAGCTTAGTAAGATCTTTAACAAGATTTAAAAGCTTACTGAAAACTGTCTAAATGAAAACATATGGGTCTTACCCTCCACAAGAACACATTCCTATCATGTCTACAACTACTACATACAAGCCTGCAGACTTAATAATACTTGCTTCTGACCAATGCATTGTCAACAGTAGTGATACTCTGCAAATACATATCAATTTAGCACACAC
Organism: Nycticryphes semicollaris; assembly: GCA_013400055.1. Classification (NCBI taxonomy): domain Eukaryota; kingdom Metazoa; phylum Chordata; class Aves; order Charadriiformes; family Rostratulidae; genus Nycticryphes; species Nycticryphes semicollaris. The sequence continues at coordinate 241,238 of VXBJ01007139.1, forward strand.
ACAGGTTTTGCTTTACGAAATACTTCACTGTTTTGTCATTCAGAGTAATACAACAGACGGGCTGCAATCATATTAACTATTAGCTTTCAATCAATAACAGTGCATGTTAACAGAATGTGTTTCAATGTTCTACAAAAGGAATATAAATAACATTTTGAAATTTTCTCTCCTTCTTATAGCCTTCTTGGTTTCAGAAGATGGGATTTCTGGAAGGCTGGCATTACAAAAGGGAAGTTTACATGAAGTTTCAGAAGGCAACAGGATAATATAAATGTAAATTATTCTTTCACTGTGAAAGCGAAGGTAGCTCACCTAACTCTAATATTAAAATAAGCATCTTTGCCCTCATGAAAAAAAATTTAATAGATTCTTTAGATACGGATCAGGTCTTTTTAAGCACTGAAAAAACTTTACACCTGAGAAGCAAATAACTAATTGGAAAAACGTCTCAGAAATATTTCAAGTCTCACAGCGGTTACTTTTTTGTATTCTTTAAAACCAATTCTGTTTGCTTTGAATATTCAGTGTGCCTTCCACTGCCAATAAAAACCACTGGGATCACTTATATCATCTCAGTAAACAAACTGCTCAACCCCTAGGAACAGTCATTTAAAGCAAAACATTCCAGTTGCTAAATCTAATACAGACTACGGGCCAAGCATTCCTTTAAAGTCCTAACACACCGGGGGAAAAAATCCTAGGGATTTTAGGAAGTATAAGGAATTGAGGGGATTTGGGGGATGTCAAGGGGATAGGGAAGTACCTATATATCTACAAAAATGTTAGATAACCTTCTAAGAGAATATGACTATTCCTCTTCCTCCCAATACCTTAACTCATAATGAAGGCTTAACTCATTGCCCTCTCACCCAATGAAAGAAGGAGTTGAAAGATACCACAAACCCCCAAACAACTATATGTTTTATTGTCATAGAGAAAAATAATCAATTCAATACCTCTGAACTGCTTATTATTAAGCAACACTCTTGATATCTTAAAGCTCTCTTCAACTTCTTAGCTAAATAGAAATTGACTGAAAGAAATAACGACTGGAATTTTGGATAAAAGTAGTATGTCTTTTATAGATTTATCTTCTTTCCTATTTCTTTCCCAGTTCTCCCATAAATAAACCAGAAAAAATAAAGTGATCTGTATAAAACTGGAGTAATTTAACAACATGATTATAATCAGAAAATTAGCAAGAAAGAGTTTTACAAAATATTTTCCTAAAATTCACGTTAACCCAAGTCATTCACAATACTCCTGTAGTGAAAGAACTTAGATAANAAAGCCTCACAACAAAAGTGTACTTCTAAATCTGAAAAAAAATTTACTCAGGATAACAACAAGAGCAAAAACATGCATAACCTTTCACTATGTCCCAAGGGTCACTTGGGGACTACACAGCAGAATCCAAAAGCGGCTACTATATTTCACTCCCAGGAGCACTGAAAAGTTCATAACTGCTAGTTATATGGCTATTATCCACACAAGGTTCTAGAATGCCTGAAGTCCCCAACTATCTTGCAGTTGAACTACCTTGAAGCAGGGCCTTCCCCTAGGGCAGCTACTTTGTGCAGCTGAAATACTCAAGGATTTGGGGCAAGTTATTCCCAACATGCTGCACAGTGTACATCCCTATGGCAACTGCTGGTGGCTTGGCTTGAGTAAGTTTTCCTTATAAGTCTCCTCCTGATTAGTTTCAAGCTCTTAATGCAAACTCTCTGAACTAATCTTTAAAGAGAAATATCCTGGCATTATTAAAACAGGTTTCCTTTATCCTGCTTGTGAGCAGAAACTAATACTTGATTTTTGTTGGGGAAAAAAGAGAAAGATAAAATCCAACACAAAAGCAGAGGGTAAGCATGGAGAAAAATTTCCTCAGTAGTTAAGGCTTTATATTTATCAAACTAGTAGGGGCTGATAGTTGGATTCATTATTCAGTTTCTTTAACAAGTGCCTCCTCAGGTTTCCCTGGCAAACCACAGCTGTGGTTGTAAATCCAGCTCATGAGGTCATCACATTCATCTTTACCTTCAAAGCATCCCACTGGTAGATGCCTGTCCAGTTAAAAGGTACAGAATAACCAGCATTAATTTATAAAATTTTAATGCCACAATCCTTAAATTGGAATATCCAATCCCTTTGAGATCCATTCTAAGAAAACAAAGTCTCCTACATTAGGTACAGTTGTCTTGGCTGTTGACTGTTGATTGAAAGTTGCATTTTGGAACAGATCTTCAGATAGAGGCAATTTGTAAATAGTTTATTCTTCTGTTTATTGATTAAATAATTAGTAGATTATCTTTAACAGACTGAATTAAAAGAAAGGTGGCCAGAGACAAGGTGAAAAGGCAAGGACGTGAGCTGAAACATGAACAATTACAATTAGCTATTAGGAAAAAAAGGTTCACAATACTGAAACAGGTTGTGCAGAAAGGCTGTGGCATCTCCACCCTTGCAGATACTCAAAACTCAATCAGACATAGCCCTGAGCCACCTGCTGTAAGATGGCCTTGCTTTATGGAAAGAGTTGATCCAGATGACATTCAGAGATTGCTCACAAACTAAATTATTACACAATGTTAAAAATACATGGAGATGAGATTACAGCAGTGTGTTTCAATGCTCAGACACATAGCACCATCCAATGAGTAGAAAGTGGATGCACAGTGTGCAAGGATGAGGCCTGATCTTGTAGAAAATCAGAGATTTCTACAGAGGGAGTGGAGAGTTGATCACAGCAGCTTTTCAGAGTCACACAGTCCAATTCATCATATCTCCTCCACAGAAGAGCTTCAGATAGAGGAATGCTCAGATCTGATAGTGAAAAAAAATACCAAAGTGGAGGAGGAGAAGGAGAAGGAGANGCCAGATTCAATCTTTACAAGAGATTTGAATTTAATAGAGCAATGTTAAATATGATGTTCCCCAGCTGATCATTCAAAACCAAGCTTAGTAAGATCTTTAACAAGATTTAAAAGCTTACTGAAAACTGTCTAAATGAAAACATATGGGTCTTACCCTCCACAAGAACACATTCCTATCATGTCTACAACTACTACATACAAGCCTGCAGACTTAATAATACTTGCTTCTGACCAATGCATTGTCAACAGTAGTGATACTCTGCAAATACATATCAATTTAGCACACACACAGGTTTTGCTTTACGAAATACTTCACTGTTTTGTCATTCAGAGTAATACAACAGACGGGCTGCAATCATATTAACTATTAGCTTTCAATCAATAACAGTGCATGTTAACAGAATGTGTTTCAATGTTCTACAAAAGGAATATAAATAACATTTTGAAATTTTCTCTCCTTCTTATAGCCTTCTTGGTTTCAGAAGATGGGATTTCTGGAAGGCTGGCATTACAAAAGGGAAGTTTACATGAAGTTTCAGAAGGCAACAGGATAATATAAATGTAAATTATTCTTTCACTGTGAAAGCGAAGGTAGCTCACCTAACTCTAATATTAAAATAAGCATCTTTGCCCTCATGAAAAAAAATTTAATAGATTCTTTAGATACGGATCAGGTCTTTTTAAGCACTGAAAAAACTTTACACCTGAGAAGCAAATAACTAATTGGAAAAACGTCTCAGAAATATTTCAAGTCTCACAGCGGTTACTTTTTTGTATTCTTTAAAACCAATTCTGTTTGCTTTGAATATTCAGTGTGCCTTCCACTGCCAATAAAAACCACTGGGATCACTTATATCATCTCAGTAAACAAACTGCTCAACCCCTAGGAACAGTCATTTAAAGCAAAACATTCCAGTTGCTAAATCTAATACAGACTACGGGCCAAGCATTCCTTTAAAGTCCTAACACACCGGGGGAAAAAATCCTAGGGATTTTAGGAAGTATAAGGAATTGAGGGGATTTGGGGGATGTCAAGGGGATAGGGAAGTACCTATATATCTACAAAAATGTTAGATAACCTTCTAAGAGAATATGACTATTCCTCTTCCTCCCAATACCTTAACTCATAATGAAGGCTTAACTCATTGCCCTCTCACCCAATGAAAGAAGGAGTTGAAAGATACCACAAACCCCCAAACAACTATATGTTTTATTGTCATAGAGAAAAATAATCAATTCAATACCTCTGAACTGCTTATTATTAAGCAACACTCTTGATATCTTAAAGCTCTCTTCAACTTCTTAGCTAAATAGAAATTGACTGAAAGAAATAACGACTGGAATTTTGGATAAAAGTAGTATGTCTTTTATAGATTTATCTTCTTTCCTATTTCTTTCCCAGTTCTCCCATAAATAAACCAGAAAAAATAAAGTGATCTGTATAAAACTGGAGTAATTTAACAACATGATTATAATCAGAAAATTAGCAAGAAAGAGTTTTACAAAATATTTTCCTAAAATTCACGTTAACCCAAGTCATTCACAATACTCCTGTAGTGAAAGAACTTAGATAATTCGGCTTTTGATGCAAAGGAATAACTGATAAAAAACCTGCTTCTCTGCCAGTACTTATGTGGAGGTCCCTGTGGTTGACTTCCACTGAAGCTCTGTCATACTCTGTACTGTAGGCTGAGTGAGGGGAGAGACTTCTTGAAGTGTTTAGAAGTTTGGTTTTGACCTCAGTGGGCCAGTACTTCACCTTCACCCCCAAGTGAGAAGCCCCAAACCAAAGTGCAAAAATAAGCTATTTGCTGTTTAGTGATGTTAAATGATCCTGTTCTATAAACTGCCATAAACCACAACAGACTCTGCCTCAGCAACCAGCTCAGTCTTACAGAAGTAGCCCCAAAGTGGTTTACATTACACACAAAAAAGAGGAGCTCGAATGTAAACCTGTTCATCGCCCTGAATACAGACACATGCCTTTGCACCCTCAGGAACACAAATGAGGGGTGAAGCAGACCTGTGCTCATTCATGGCTCCTCACTCTTCATTTCTCCAAGTATATAGAGATCTGGGAAATGGGATGGAGGTCAAGGTGGGGGCGG
>VXBJ01007139.1:246292-267283 GCA_013400055.1 Nycticryphes semicollaris
TTGGCTTGAGTAAGTTTTCCTTATAAGTCTCCTCCTGATTAGTTTCAAGCTCTTAATGCAAACTCTCTGAACTAATCTTTAAAGAGAAATATCCTGGCATTATTAAAACAGGTTTCCTTTATCCTGCTTGTGAGCAGAAACTAATACTTGATTTTTGTTGGGGAAAAAAGAGAAAGATAAAATCCAACACAAAAGCAGAGGGTAAGCATGGAGAAAAATTTCCTCAGTAGTTAAGGCTTTATATTTATCAAACTAGTAGGGGCTGATAGTTGGATTCATTATTCAGTTTCTTTAACAAGTGCCTCCTCAGGTTTCCCTGGCAAACCACAGCTGTGGTTGTAAATCCAGCTCATGAGGTCATCACATTCATCTTTACCTTCAAAGCATCCCACTGGTAGATGCCTGTCCAGTTAAAAGGTACAGAATAACCAGCATTAATTTATAAAATTTTAATGCCACAATCCTTAAATTGGAATATCCAATCCCTTTGAGATCCATTCTAAGAAAACAAAGTCTCCTACATTAGGTACAGTTGTCTTGGCTGTTGACTGTTGATTGAAAGTTGCATTTTGGAACAGATCTTCAGATAGAGGCAATTTGTAAATAGTTTATTCTTCTGTTTATTGATTAAATAATTAGTAGATTATCTTTAACAGACTGAATTAAAAGAAAGGTGGCCAGAGACAAGGTGAAAAGGCAAGGACGTGAGCTGAAACATGAACAATTACAATTAGCTATTAGGAAAAAAAGGTTCACAATACTGAAACAGGTTGTGCAGAAAGGCTGTGGCATCTCCACCCTTGCAGATACTCAAAACTCAATCAGACATAGCCCTGAGCCACCTGCTGTAAGATGGCCTTGCTTTATGGAAAGAGTTGATCCAGATGACATTCAGAGATTGCTCACAAACTAAATTATTACACAATGTTAAAAATACATGGAGATGAGATTACAGCAGTGTGTTTCAATGCTCAGACACATAGCACCATCCAATGAGTAGAAAGTGGATGCACAGTGTGCAAGGATGAGGCCTGATCTTGTAGAAAATCAGAGATTTCTACAGAGGGAGTGGAGAGTTGATCACAGCAGCTTTTCAGAGTCACACAGTCCAATTCATCATATCTCCTCCACAGAAGAGCTTCAGATAGAGGAATGCTCAGATCTGATAGTGAAAAAAAATACCAAAGTGGAGGAGGAGAAGGAGAAGGAGAAGGGATATCACAGAACAAGAGATTCAGCATGGCCATAAACCTTTGTCACAAAAATTTAACCTCCCCATTAGTTTTACTTATCTTCTCATCCATTTGTTATTAATTTGATGGAACTGGGGAGTTGTCAGGGTTATGTGATGCAAGGGATTTATCTTGCAGAACAATCTCCAACCCACTGTTCAAAGTCTTCAGTTTCAAATTACATAGATTAGAAAAGAAGCTTTTAAAAAAGAAGCGGTGGTTCTTTATTCCTATTCAGCATGATTTTGTTCAGGGATGGTTTCAAAAATATACATGTTTACCCAAGTTTTTAAGCACATGCAGTGAAGTCAGTATGGGCTTCGAAGTTTCAAATTTTGTAGCTTCAATGGCTGGTGACACTGTAATACCCTAAAAGCTTGCTGACACACTGAAGTCCAGCTGTGCCAGAAGCTTTAAATGCTATTTAGTAGAAAGACAAAAAAGGGTAAATTGCAGAGTCGCTAGAGAACATTTAAAGGGAGATGTAAAAAGATATCCAATTCATTTTACTTTATATGTACCAGGGGAATAGAGAGCTATGAATAACACGCATACAGGGAATGCAGTCACTGTGGAAGAAATAGCACCATTTTTACTCACTTTCACAGGTATAGAAATTAATTTAAAACAAAGAGGTTACTTAAAATTCCAACGTGACAACTAGGTTATGGTATTAATTTTTTTTTTTTTTTTTGCTTCTCATTCTTTTAAAAAAAGTTTTATCCTTGCTTCCTTGGTGCTTTCAGAACATGTAGAAAGATGCTTTGCATAGAAGTGATAAAACTTCAGCACAAACAAGAAGAAAGAAAAGAGAAACAAAACCCACAAAAGCCAACAAACCTTCAGCACTTTATGATTTTGACATACTTTCAATAAGTGGCAAGATATATATTGAGTTAAAGCTATAGTCTACTATTGCACAGCTTTACTGACAACAAATAGCATCTCCTCTCTTTTCCTCCCTAGCCAACAAGACTGTGAAACACAACTTAACACAACAGACCCTCCCAAATGTTGATACAAATTCTGCATTGCCTAGAAGCTAGAATTACCCCAACGCTTTGCAAATAACCACCTTGCCTGACATTCTTGTAACTCCTACTGATGAAAAAGGTAAAATTTCCCTAGGTTTGTGATCCCTGTCAGAAGTCTTGCTTTTTCAGTCAGAGCAAAATTGTATCTTTTCAGCATTTAATATTATCATTAAGTTTATTACTTCTCAGACTGCAGTTCTTCATGTGAAATAACACAGTTTTAGAAAAACTGGAAGCAATTCAAACAGTTCCTCAAGTACCTCTGAAGTATCAACTTCTCCTTCCATGATGAAATATACTTAAAATTATATTTCATATATGGATTTTTGGCATATCTGAATATGGACTAGGGTCTTTTTTTCTTATAAGGGGATTCAATCTAAAAATAAAATGTACTGAAAAAAGTGCAGAACTTTTATAAAAAATAATTATCCATTTTTTCAAATTCAAGTACAAATTTAAAACTTGTTATAAAATTGCAAACTTTTAAAAAAATATTTTTTTATGACATTTTCCCCCCCCTCCCCACATATCAGCTACTGATGATTGTCTGACCAGTTCTCCAAGTTATATTTTCATTATTTTGATTTTGGCTTTCTGTGCCTTATCCACATAGTAAGTGATGTAGAACTGCTATTACATTAAAAAGATGAGAAAATACTGACTGGTGGTTAAGTCCTATAAGTCATTCTGACCAAGCTGGGTACCCTCAGAATGAAGCATCTATAGAGATATGACACACACTTCATGGAGAACCCAATTTCTATAAAGTTTAACAAAAGTTTTTTATCCCTCGCTGTATTGAAATCTCTAATTTTTAATTTCTAAAATTTCTAAAGTTAAAAGCATCTTCTCCTCCTCCCAACAACAATAATTAATTGCTATCTCCTTCCTTACAGCTATCTGGGGCTTGAAAGAGCTTCCCTACTTCACAGGGATATTGCAAGAAAAGAATGAATTAGGTGAATAAGTACGTATTATTGATTAATGGGACCATAAACCCAGTTAGACAGGACTACCCATAACCCATAAATATGCCTGACTCAGCCGTTCAATTTGAAAGCTAAGGGTACAGATACAGACAAGACACTGCAAGACAACAAGTTATTATTTCTTTATGGAGCTAAGGTGGCCTTAAACCACAGCAAAACCAAGAAAAAGCAATTTGCCTTATCTCTCTTTTACTGTCAGCTACTCTAAAATCAAATCATTTCATTCATCGCAGCCTAAGAGTGGACAGATACCTCAGCTCTGACCACACAATGCAGCTTGTTACGTTGTGGTGCTTTGGTTGCGGCTGATGTTTCAAAACAGGTAGGACTTCAGGGAGACAAATAAAAACATGAAGGTTTGAGGAAATAAACAAACGTGGGTTACACACACACAGACTTGATAAAACATGACTTCATCCTCTGCCCTGAAGTACCTGAGGTTCAGAGTGCAGGGCTTAGGGTCCAACACCTGCATCAGTGTGGCAAAAGAGCTGCAAAGTACTCTACCTCAAACAATGTCTGCCTCCATTCATGCACCATTAAAATACCAAAGTCGTGTTCTGCACAAAGGTACCATCCTTAGAGAAAAGCACTATAAAAACACATTTTCTAAATAAATGCTATCGCTTCAGAAGTATTCCTGTTCCACTCAGACTTCTTTCCAAGTCCAAATTCTTCCCTCAGTCCCCATGGAGGCTAAAAGTGATTAGTACAATGTTACACCTCCACAGCCCTAGTCCTACCTTCTGGTTTGCCATAAAGAAACCAAAAGCTACACCAACTCTTTTTCATCTAGAATGTTTTCAGCATACCTGATCTCCACGTAATTTATTTCTGAGGCTTTTCTTCATTTTTACTGCACATGCATTAAGACTTGAACTGGGATGGCTAATTGCATGGGACAAATTTGGATGGATACGTATGTACTGACAACAGACATGCTCCCACAGTCACCACCTTCCCAGTTCCTGCCTCAGTACTCCAGCAGAGATGACGGGAAAAATTAATAAACATGCAACAGCATGTCAAGAAAAGCCACCAGGGTTTTTTTCCAGTTTTCCTTTTGAACAGGGCCTTTTCTTGCAATGCATAAGGTCATCTTCTGTGAATCTTCACTCCAAAATCTTATTCAAAGAAAGAGCAACAATTTAAAAACAAAAAAATCAATCTTTCTTTATTTCTCCAGAAAAATTCTTTTCCTTTTACTTGCTCTTTAGAAGAGTTGACATTTAAAAACGTTCTTTAAATAAATGCAATAGTCTGAGGTCTGTACTTGCCCTAAAAGAAAACCACCAAATCCTTTAAATCTATTAAAATTACAGCCAAAAATCCAAAAAAAAACCCCAACCCATCCAACCTTGAAATGCTGAAGTGGGTGAATCCTGGTAGACAAGAACCTTTCTCCTGTAATGCATGTACACACACGCAGGCACTACGTATAATTAATTTTAAAATCAGAGTATTAATAGCATCCACAAAGACAGTAGGTGATGATGGCTTTGTAGAAAATGATGTAATAAACTTGTAGAGACATCTTTCTGTAAACTCACAGTAGTAACACCTAATTTTAACTTTCCATTTCAGGCAAGATGGGGATAACAATAATTAGCCAGCTCAAAGTGGACTGTGATAATTCTTCATCCTGTGTAGGAAGCTACAGGAGTGGAATACACTGTTAAAAACACCACCGCTAGCACTCAGATTTTAAGGAGGTTCTAATACTTAAGAAACCATGGGCCCTTACATCTCCCCCAGTTGTACCCTTTCAGGAAGAACACTGCTGCTTTCTACGTGGCAGTAAGCACTCTGAACTCAAAGGTGATCCCCCACATAAAACATTCTACTTAAACCATTTATCCAGCTCAGAAGGCTGTGGGTGGGTAGCTAGAAAGAAACCTGTGGGATGAATCAGAAAAAAACCAAACATGTGTCTGGACAGGTATGTAGGGGTAAGGGCGAAAAGGCCAAGGGGCAGAGAGCTTAAAGGAATGAGACCCACTGATTTAACTTTTTCTTGTTGAGAAAAGGGAAAAATAATAAAGATGACACTCTCAGCAAATAAATCATTCGGTTAGTTTTCTGCTGGAATCTCCTTTTCCCTTACTTTATTCTTATACTTATTATTGATTACTAGAGCCTCCCCACTACAATTCTTAGAAAATAATATATAGACATTAATTTTGAAAGGCAGCTTTGGCACTCATGAGGCATGGTGATCATAAATCAAAGCAGAACATTGCAAGCAATTTGCGTACTGTAACCCACAACACTAGTGTCAGCCTTGTTTTTCTCCTATCTCTTCATTTCTGACACAAAGAAAAGGACTAAATATAAAAGCTGCCTTTGACCTGAACATTAAGGTAAACCATTCAGGATATAGGGATGTGGTAGTTAACTAATCACATAAAACCAAACAGTTTGGGAGTTTCCCCTCTCACCCCCATGAACAAACACTATATTACTTTAGTGCATGTGACTGTGCCCTAAGACAGCACTGAAGTTTTTGTCTCTTGTAGACCTAGAAGTTACAAGGGACCATACTGACACCTACAAGGCAGTGCTCCTCTTTGTCTGTACTAGACTTTGGCATTCCACATACCAATAAACCTACCCTCAGAGCAGCTTTGAGTAAGACTTGACTGGCATGTATAAAGCTCCATCAGCTTCCAAAGGAAATTTTGCAGCCTCATGATGAGGCATGTTGGAAAAGTAATGTGGAAGCCAAAACCAAGTTGCCAAAATGTAGTGAACAAATAATTGGACGTGATCAGTGGAAACATCAAATTTCACAAATAAGGTTAAGTCTGTAAAATTGTGCACGGCGGCATTTTAGTTCTAAAAAAATCCTGTGTAGCTTAGTCAGATACTACATCTCTATTGTATGCAAATATTTTATTTCAATTAGCACTTTTCAATCAGGCTTTTTCTTTTCTGAATGACTCATGGATATCTCAGTCAAGAAATGGCAGGATCATAAGCACGCGCCAACAGGGTGCATTTATCTCACAGAAAGATAAATGTGGAAGGAAAGGTAAATCCATCTCAGGATTTTTTCAAACTGTCTTCCCTTCCAAACATGTTTTCTCTACATGCCTGCAAGCTTCTATAGCACAGCATACTCAGTTTCCATGTCCTTCCAAGCAAGCAATATTCAAAAGTATTTAATTGAAACTAAGGAAATTGTGTTTCCAGAGCATGTCAATCCAGCAGGAAAAAAAATAAAAAAAAAAAAATCAAATTCAACGTACAAGTTTTATCACACCATATTAAGTGGAAGAAGAGGTCATAATACTATTTTGCCCACAAATGCACATAGAGAATTGGGAATGTTTAGAACCTCTACATGCCACTGAAAGAAACCTGCTGCACAGGTCATTATGCACAGTGATTGTCCATGAGGGAGACATGCTGAATAGCTGTGAAGTACGCCTGGATGAAAAAATACCACCAGTTAAGATCCATGATTACACACACCACTGACATAAGCTAAGAATGCTACATCTGGTCACCGCAGTAGGAGTTTTAGCCAATTTCCAGCGTGCTGACCCCAAGCTGCTTTGGGGCTCAAGAGGTTCTGTCAAGGAACTACAAGAACATGGGGAGAAATATTCTGGTGCTGCCCATTAGCCAGAGAAGCAGAGGAAATTGCTAAGGCGTCATATGGGAGCATGGAAACATTCAATAATTTTTGATCCTGCATCACTAGTATGTACCAAAGAAGCTGTGCTGGGAAGGCTGAGAAATGTTAAGAGCCAATGTTGATGAAGAATTCTATAATTGTTAAAAAATTAAAAAGTTTTGGCGTGAAAGCAAAACCTCAGCAAGCATTTCACTTTCCACTCCTATAGATTTTAACACGTCTCATGTTGCAAGAGTGCTCTCTCCACACACAAATTTAAGCTGATGTTAACTGCGGTTGCATCACAAAATATGTATTTTTAATACCAGTTAGGTTCTAGGCAGTAATCCCTTTCTCAGAAACTGGAAGATTTAAATGAAGTCACGGTTGCTAAGTGCACTCTTCAGTCATATATCACATTCTCAGAAGTACAAAGAGTACCTCAAGGGTGAAGGGTTTTTAGGATAATGTATGATTTCAGTATTAAATACAGAACTGCCATTATATAATTTTAGCGTCTTGCCAACTTTTTTTTTTTTTTTAAAGCGAGAGAAGGAGGGAAAAATAAGGACGTTGAATGGGACTAGCACAGTACTGTTTGTACCCTGATGAATATTAGGGAAATGAAAAATGATCCCTAAGCACACAGACTGATTTATGCAATAAAAAATAAAATACAGTGGGGTGGAGCCTTCATGTGAAAATCTCATCCTTGGACAGCTATAAGGTATGAAATGCACCCAAGTGTCTCAAATCCCTCAGGGCTGCAATTATCTCATGATAACCACACCCTCCAGAACTGTCTCTTTTGCTCCTTTGCTGGGTGGGAGTAAAAGGAAAGGGAAAGAGGTGTACAGCTTATTATGAAAAACAGAAGATTGACAGTTTACATTAGTGAACCCTTTAAAGCTCAATCTGGTTAGAGTTCTCATTTTTTCCTAATTAACAGCATGAGTAAAAAGAAGTCATGTTTCATGTCAGTACGATAAAGGAAAAAACAGAGATAAAGAAAGCCATTAAGACAAATAGAAGTCAAAAAAAGCCACACTTGTACATAAATCAAGTGTGTCAGTAGCTCTTAGTTAATATAGTCCTGGCATTAATAAATGCAACAAACAAAGCGTGATTAAACCTCATTTTGCAAAGGCCATTGCTCAGAAAATTTAGATAAGCTGTTCTATCATTAAACCTGCAACATCATTTGACAATCCTACCTGCATACTGCTTGTAGTGCTAAAAGTTATCGATAACTTTTCCTAGAAAATTAAGTGCATACTGTTACAAAGAGTTTTATTTCAAAAAGAGAGGATCAAACCTCTTTAAATTTCTGAGCTATACCGGCTAGACAGACAATCCTCAGTTTCAGATAGATAGACTAAGCTAATATGTACCCATTTCAAACTAATTGGTATGTACTTACATTTTCAGTGTATGTAAACTCAGATGCACACACGTTTTTTCACGCTATAAGCATGGCAAATTTATGGAGGAAACAGCTATTATGTTTGTAAAGTACAACGATATATCAGCCTAAGAACCTATTTACAGGGAATTTTTATCCCATAGAATGAGGAAACAAACAATATGTTTTTTTCCTCAGGTAAGAGAATACACAGATACTTGATTCACTTTACTGATGACATTTACTCTCTACCAGAAGACAGTAACGCTGTGCAACATCTTATGATGGGAACTTACAAATATCATATCCACATATGAGATCTAATTAGATACCAATCCAAAATTATACAGCAATCTGATCCTATAAGTCTTGTATATCACCAACACTACCCCAAGACTTTAGTTCTTATTAACATTTAACAACCACTAACACTTTTGAAATTATAACTTCTGACAAAATTCTAAATACAAACTCCATTCAATTAACTTGAATTATATTCAGCATCTGAAAAATTAGTATCCTCATAAAATTGTATGTAAAGGCGTTCCTGCATACAGTAGGGCAAATATACACTGCATCTCAGAATTCTGTTACAAACCTTTTTTATTTTCTTCAGATCCACTAGAAATGACAAAACTGAAGCTATTTTAAGAACAGATGAAACGCAACAGTTGCTCTAAAATGCACAACTTACATAGTACAAGTTTACTTCAGATTTATTCTGTCTTTTTAAAATCTGCAAGTTCCCAGCTGAAAATTATGCTGCCTGCATTGGGAATTCTCACCTAACCTTAAATATATAGGAAAATTTACAGTCCAAGACAGTGAAAGATGGGATAATGAAAAGTTTTTTAGCTGTCATGCTATTTTTCTCACATTTCCCTTTGCTATTCATCAAACTCTTAAATGAAGTCTTTCACTGGAGCTGAACTGTGACTCCACGATGTTTCTTCTATTGTTACAAGAGGGGATGACTGCCTTGTCAAGGAGAGACGGAGCTTTTAAAATGAAATAGGTATTTCTAACACAATGAGTCTACAGTTCATCCATCATCTGTTCACAGCTCTAACAGAGCAAAAAAATAATGCAATGTACTCTATGGTAAAGAACAACTAAAAATTTCACAGCTGGCAGGTCTAAGGTACTGTTTTCTCAGTAAAGTGTAAGGCCACATACAGAGAAAGTGATTGACTGCTCACCAAGGGTTCCTCCCCCCCCTCACTTTACTGTTTTGGTTTGAACTTTGTAGAAACCTGTAAATACAGGAGTTTTATTATTTGATTTTTTTTCCCTTCAAAACTGTATTAAAATAGTCTTACATTTAAAACTGAGGTTTGGAATTTCCTTCTGATATTCTAGTATATTTTGACAAAAGAAGTTATCTGAACTTATTAAAAAATTCCATTTATGATGTATAAAAACACATTTCAGCTCCCTTTCTTTGCAATCTGAAGTAACATTTTTATTTTTGGAACAAAAGACTGCAGATATTATCTTTGTTAACTAGCTCCAGATCTGTTCAGCAAGGACTGTAAGTCCTGGACTGTAAAGAGGACTGTAAGCTCCTTTTATAAGTTTACATTTATAGGAGATATGCTACAGAACAATAAATCAACAGGCTCAAATTCCTTTAAAATTTCTTACGTGTCTTATTCGTTATGTGTCTCTATCAGCTGGCATTACTGAAAAACAAATAAATGATGTAAATAGAAATTAACTTCAGCTTAACCAGAGCCAATTTTGAACCTCAAGCACATACACAGATTCAGCAAAGTTGAGAAGTTTCCGATGGACACAGAGTTTCATCCGGCTAGAGCTGCTGTTTGGGTCATTGTATAAGTTTATGAGTCTTTACCTTTGTAAGGAGGAGGAATGTGATCACCAAAACTGTGGTATGTTCCCACACACCACGGTGATATCACATACGATCAAAAAAATCATAAACATGTACATTTAGGATGGTTCTATACTTTTAAACTACAACTGAAATCTGCCCTCCCAAACCCATTACCCTCCTCCCCTTGACTTAGAGAAGTTAGTAAATCCGGATCCAAACCTGGAGCATTAGATCATGCTCTGGCAGACCTTGATGTTCACAGAGCTGGTTGGGCACCCAACCAGTGCTATGCATTGACAGGATACCACAACCATGTTTCAGAAATGCAGAGCTTCATGGTGGTGAAAGTAAGAATCCTGTACATAAATGAGTGTGCTATGGAAAACACAGTTACGTGAGCAGCAGGAGCCCTTTCTGGAATGTAACCTCACCATATCAACACATCCACTGGAAAAAAAATAAAAAAATCTTAATTGCATGCTGATTAAGTAACTCCCCAACACTAGGCTAAGGAGAACCATCAGTTGCTCAAAATTGCAGCATAACCCCCAGAGAGGTTGGAAATAGGACTATACCAGGGGTTTTATTAATAGGCACAAAAGGGGCAAACTCCACATAACTTTACCCATCCTTGCCTCACAAAACAGTCTTTCCTATTGCTTCATTCAAGTCCTGAGAATTAAAAAAAATAAAAATAAAAATGACACTGTATTGTTTCATACTAGTCCGTCTTGGCAGCCTATTGCATTCTGGCTGTAGAAGTGTTTGCTTTGAAATTTTAAGCCCTTGCAGCAACTATCCTGCTCTCAGACTAAGCCTACAGAGCATATTTCAAAAGAAGCGACACCTAAACAGAGGGAATTCAACAGTGATCAATGTTCAACGGGCCTCAGTGGCAATAAACTATTTACTGCCTTAACCTTTTAAGCTTGCATAACCGAAGCACTCAAGATCCCTGTGATGAATTAGTGTTTGGTTCTGAGTCGAGCAGCCGCTGGTTCAAATCATCTGTCCAGCAACACCACCCACTTCATGGTTCCTGTGAACAACAGCTGAGTGCCAAAGCGAGTGCCTTCTCAATCCTTCTGGAGATCCATTGCCCAGCTGTAGCTTCTGCCAACTTTTGCTATGTCCACCACCCCCAGTGGAGTCATTTATGGAAAACAATATTAAAAGATGGGCATGGTCCTAATCATCTTTATAGTACCCGCCTGATTATTACCTTACATAAGACATAACATAGGGAAGACATCAAAGCACATTCACCACACTTACTGCTACAGTAGCTGATTTAGATCTGCAAGATTGCCAAAATAAATTGAAAGGAAAAAATAACCACAGCAATTGCATTAGAGTCGTTGTCACCCATGCTTTCCCACCACCCCACTGCTGAAGTAGAGTAAGAGAAAACAATCCCCTACAGATGGCTGAAGATACCTAAGGTGTAGCAAAGTAGTTGCAGAAAGCACGCCTTTAAAGAAGTTAGTTTTATACTATAGGCTTTTATCTTTATAGGCTGCCCAGGGAGGTGGTTGAGTCACCATCCCTGAATGTGTTTAAGAGTCATTTAGCTGTGGTGTTGGAGAATATGGTGTAGGGGAGAACTTTGCAGAGTGGGGTTGATTGTTGGACTCAATAATCCCAAGGGTCTTTTCCAACCTTAAAAACTCTATGATTCTATAAATTTCAAACATAATTACTTTGCCTATGATTAAAACACAAGGCTAGCTTTTTTCTTTTAAGGTTGTGGTTGTAATTCTGGGATAATTAGAATCGGTTTTTAAAACCAGTGAGACCTCCGTAGGCCTTCTATTTTACAGTTTCAGAAGAATTTGATTCCTATCACCATTACTTTTAAATAAACCCGGTCATCACTACATTGTCCTTTCAGTTGAACTATCTTAAGATGTGTTTTTCTTTTTATGTAGATGCTTGCATGGGAAATCTGTAGGCTAAGATGTATGATATATGCATATACATACCACAGTTATTTCTGGCTTTCTAAATAATCTAAGGAAACACAGGATCAGTTTTATGTTTTGATTTTCCATATAAGATCCAGAGATGTTATTGACATTTTTCTTTTAATTTCAAGAAGAGACAGGGTATATTTTCTTTTTTTATTCTTTTTATTAAACGCTACTTCAGTTTTTATAATTCAAATGCTCCAATATGTAGTATGCTAGTGTAAGAATCCCTGAAACATTGATAACTGTTTAATTGCAATAAAGACAAAAAATCCTCATAGCTGGTATTATTTAAGTCCACGGGTGAAAAAATCAAAAGAAGCATTCTGATAAATGCATAAATCCAAGGAAAACATGATTACTAAAGGAGAAAGAATAGTTTTTTTCTGCATAAATGCTGCACATATTTTGCTGTGTATAAATATCAGTTATAGACATGTAGCTAATCCTACTTACAATTTTCCTTTTTCTAGTACAAAAAAGTCCAGCATAACACTGGCCATATGACTTCACTCAGTGATTCTTATATCAAGCTGTATAAATAGCTAGTAGTTATTTGTATCTCTTAGGCAGGCATCCAATCTTGATTTAAGGACTGCAAGTAATGGAGAATGTTTCACATCCTTTGGTAAACCGCTCAAATGCTAATTGTCCTCACTTTTGAAAATTTGCACCTCTTCTCTAGTTTGAATTTGTTTAACTTTAGTTTTCAGCACTAGATCTATGCATAATTGCCAGTGAGGTTAAGCACCCTGTAATACCAAACATCTTATCCCCTGTGTGAACAGGATCAAATATCTCCTTCACATTCACTTTGATGAGGTAACTCTAGCGGTCTCCTAATGTCATTTACTGAGAAGCCTGTTTTGCGGTCCTAAAAATCACTTTTATCTTTCTTCTGAGTTTCCTTTTAAGCACAGAAGACCTGTGCTGTTCTCATATTAGTTTATATCGGCAACACTGACTCCCTATTTGTACTCAGTAGAATCACAGAATAGCTTGGGTGAGTGACCTTTAAAGGTCATCTAGTCCAACCCTCCTGCAACGAGCAGGGGCATCCTCAACTGGACCAGAGCCTTGCTCAACCTGACCTTGAATATTTCCAGGGATGGGGCACCTACTACCTCTCTGGGTGAGCTGTTCCAGTGTTTTACCACCCTCAGAGTGGACCATATTCCACAGGACAACTCACCCTGCTGATGAGCTTCTCAGGTATCTAGCTTAGATGCTCATAAGCTCCATGGCACTGAGGCCCTGCCTTGGGGGTCTCTGTATTTGTGCTCCTGTGTGCTCAGTGCTCACAGCAGAATACCCCAGTACCTTTATCTAGACTAAACACTGTATCTTATCCCAGCACACTTATCTTTATCAACACAAGGTGACATACAGCTAACCAGCAACAAAGGAGGTATTAAACTAGCTTTGGTAAACTTTTTTTTTTTACCTAAGAACTTAGAAACTGCAACCAATTCCATTTGCAAACTATAAAGCAACTCAAAAATCATAGCAAGTTACTAAGGAACAAAACACTAGGATTTGTGAGTGACAAACCTATTTGAAGGCCTGATAATGTGATTTAAAATGAAGAGACAAAAACAGAATACAAGAGAAGGAAGAAATAGGAAATGTCAGTATTATAATTCTGCCATATTTCTAATGAGCTGTAGTTTTAATGACACCAGAAAACCATCAGACTGATAGTTAATGATTCCTCAGCATTCAGCTTTAAAAAAGGCTTTCTGGTTGTCAGTATGGGGAGTAGGAAGCTCTACTTAAAGAAATTAGTGTTGTTTCTCCAGGGTTTCCATAAGGGAAAGTAGCTCACTGGAATTAGTGTTTTCTTGTGTTTTTTAAATTAAATGATATGTTGGGAAACTTACGTCTTTTAAATTTGTGTACAGAATTGATACTTTAAAAAAACAAAACATTTTCTACACCATAACTCTGTATTAAAGACAGGGTTTTACACTGGTACCTGGAAAATCTCAGCAAATGGGTCTTGAGCTCAGGAACCCAGATACAATGCAGTGCAGCAGCAGTGACTTAGGCAGCTACAGATGGGAAATCCAGTTTCCAGGTGTTCATGACCCCTACATGGTGTAGACCTTGAGCAGAAATCAAACACACACTGCTGGAGCTTCCCTTGCTGCCGTGCCACACATAAGCAATGAGACATAGTTAAGCGTTTGCTGTGCTTCCCAAAAAGGCGAAGTGGCAGGAACAAGACTACAGCAAAGACAGCTGCATCAGACTAACCTTTCTTTCTGGCTCTACTTACATCAACTAACCATCCGTTTGCAAGCAGATGCACTTTCAGACCTCTGGAGCTCATTTGCCAGATTAAGACAGTTTACCTTCATCAGCATCTTTATCAAATTAGGGACCTCACTTGGACCAATCCAAAAATGAAAGCAAGAAAAAAAAATCTCCTAGATCAAGCAGACAAGATGACCCTTGCTCTCCTACATTTATCTTCTGAGTCACGTCACAAAGCCCCTCCATCTAGAGGCAGAAAGAAAAAGTAGATGAACAGGACTGGAGTTCCTGAAATTCATTAACTTTGTCACAACACTTTATAAAGACAAAAATGTTCAGTAAATCTACCCCAAATCTTGTTTAAACAAGTGAAGTTTTACTACAGTTCAAGTCAATTCTGCTATAATCTGCTCTTATTTCATGTGCAAAGAAGAACACATTGGAAATAGCTTCTTTTACACGTGAAAGCACTTCATTAGAGAGTTAACAGTAATTTGAAAGTGAATTAAAGGTTTTCCCAAGCACCTTTCACTTGCACTGATGAGTTACTCTTTTAGTTTGTATTAGTTTCTGCCCAGAGCACCGAATATGCTTTTGCTAAACTTCACTATAAAGATTCAGCAAATTATCCACTCTCCTCAATAAATATATTAAACAGTAAAAAATGTTTTTGAAAGTATCATGAGACGCACTCATTTGAGTGTGTTGGGAAAAAGAAAATAAATCATAAAAAACACTCCTTTGGCTCATTTTGGGACCAGGCATTGCAGGAGCGAAGTAATAAAAAAAAAAAAAAATTGTTTTCCTCTTGTTGGCTTTATCTCTCTGGCATGAAGGGATCTGGAGAACACAAATGAAGTAAACTTAGGAATGTCTGTAATGCAGCCAGAAAGCATTAGAGTTACTGTTTTATATATATGACTATACATAGAGGGCCTTGATTCTAATTTACTGAGAGCAGCAGCACACCACATTTGGGGTACGTGGTAGAATAACCCTAGGGAGAATGTACACATGCACTTAAAATTGCATATAGATATGTGCATACTGGTGCCCCTCAAATACATCCACTCATCATATTCTGTTAGCTGCGTAAGTAAAAGAATTTATCTTTAAGAATATGCTAAAAATATTTTGAGGACTGTTAAATGTTATCATTCATCAGTTTTTCAAAATATTTTCCCAAGTTAAGCAGGAGAACAAATTTATTGATAACGGTACAATATGCACTGAAAAACACAGAACCATTTAAACTACATCATCTAATGGAAAAATTTAATATGCTTATTCACAGATTTTTCACGTTCTTCTTCAAAGACACACTTTTAGTGATGGACAATTAACCTCTAACTATCAGAGTTTTGTCTTCTGAAAGCAATTTCTTTCTGCAAATGAACTGAAGGTGGGGGAAAAAAAAAAGGATAAAAAAATCAGACAATATACAAGTTTCCACAAGTTGTCTAAACATCCAACATCTGCTTTGGGCTTTAAATATAGATACATCTAAGAATACATAATGATTGTGTGTTCCAAAATAGCAGCAGGCAAGTTCCACTAGCTCAGAGAAAAATGAGTGCATCTCTTGATACTTTCGAGCACCTTTTTTTGGCACTACAAAACAGGAAAAACACATTATGTGATGAGTAGGAGTTTAATTGCTCTGGTGTTTTAACTTAGCCTATATAAATGCAGCTTCTTGCATTGTCATATATAGCGTGAGCCATCATTTATACAGAATTTCCTATGCTATATTAGGAAATTACATTACGAATTAATAGGCAAGCTAGGCTACACGCTGTCAAAGGAAAAAGTAATTTGTTGCTTTCTAACAGGTGCTGAAGGCCTTAAACAACAGAACGATACCTGCTAGACACTGTAACATGCACCTTTTCCTCAAACAATGTCTGTTTGCTTGAAGAGCCCATCTCACCTCTCTCAAGGGGCAAAACCCTCTAGTTTTTGAGAGAAGGCGAATTTTTTTGTGAGGCGAGAAGGCAGCACAGCAGTCCAGGACAGACACCTGCCCACTGTTCTTCCCTTGAAACACCATGTGAAGGTCATCCCAGCCTCAGCCAAAGTCCTGCATCCCCCACAAAAGTCAAGAGGAAGACAAAGTACCTGAGGTTTTTATTTTATACAACAAGTTTATGGAAGTGTCTTTTTGTTCTCTCAACAGCCACAGGCCCTCTTGGCTTTCCATCTGTTTCCTTAAGTATCACTTTGCTTTGCTTGATGTAAAAACACACTGTTTTGGTTGACATACACCAAGATCTTAAATACACAGCCCTGGAGGTCATAAAATTTGGCTGCAGCTATTCTCACAGTGTCATGGTAAGCCAGCAACAGCCTCAGTACTCCTATGTCAGGCACACCATCAACACCGATTCTCAGAAAATAGTACCAACATTAACCTGGGAATTCAAAGTAAAACTGAAGGTGCAGAAATGATGTCTGGCAAACTTCAGTAAAGAGAGAAGAGAGGGCAAAGTGAATGCAGACTGAGAATTCTTGATTTAGTTTAAGCGCATTCTCATTTATTTAAAGATGCGAGAAAAGTGTTTCAGAGACATCTTCAAAAAGAAAAAGGTTTTTCTGAATTTCCTGCTTTTCTGAAGCATTGCAGTGATAGTTGTTACTCTGATCCCCTGGCAGCACTGATGCTGAGAGAGAAAAGAGCTGAGTGATGGATGCCACGGTACTAAGAACTAGTGGCAGGAAGCCTGATCCAAAGTTTAGGGAAGCCAAGAGGAATCTTGCTCCCGACCTCATCGCTTGTTGGATCAGACCCAGAGACTACAGGAGCAAACAGCCCATGCTATTGACACAAGGTACAGAAGGGAAGCTGCGCACGCATAAAGTAGCGCTGGGATATGAGTGCAAAAAGCTGTTTATCATGGGGATAATCACATAAGAAATTACTTTGAGAAATGTTAAAGAAGGAGCTTTGTCTTAAGGTTCTTGGAGGATTTCTGACACTGAAGTAATTCCTGTATTTTAAGCAGTAAACCACTGTGTAACTGTTACTGTATCTACAGCATACACTACAAGACACTTATTTTTTGTGCTTGGCTGTAATGTACACCACATTCTACAACTGCATGGGGAAAAATAACTGCTTAACACTTATTTGAGGGCATGTGTGTATTCCAAAGCTTTAAAAAGCTGTGTTTTTTATGGTTTCTAGAACACAGGAGCAAGGGTTTCACATTTTTTCTGTTTCCATTAAAAAAAAAAAAAAAAAAAAAAGAGGGGAAGTGCATACACTGAGGGGCTCTGCGTGAATACACAGCAGTGAAAACCACCACGGCGATCCAGATGGAAAACGCATCTCTCTTTCCATGTTGCTCCTATAGCTTTTGCCTTGCTGAAGGTGGGTGGGCAGAACTTGGAGAATTTGGCACCTGCACGATGAGAGTCTGTAAAGTTAGCAATTTGGCTATACTACGGTGATGAGGAATGTTGAACAACATCGTGACCAAAACTGACTCTGCTAGGCCAGGCACATACACATGTAGCTTTCTCCTATGTTCTGTGGATTGTATGTGGTTTCTAAGGGGTCCAAATACCAGAGGAAGTAAGTGCTTATCTGTCAAAGAGTCAGGAAAACAGAACAACAAAGGTGGAAGGGATTTAAAAAAATTCTTTTGCTGTCCTACCCCCAACTGAGAAGAGCTTGGCGCTTCCTCTTATTCCCAGCTGTTCCTAGTGCATTTGGCTTTAATCAGGTGCAGGGCAGGAACTCAACATCCTGTTGCCTTGCTCTGATTAGGAGGAGTCAAATTCTACAAATTGGCAGATTTCTTCTTTTAGTGTTCCTTATTTGATGAATCATTTGTTTTAAAGTATTTGGAAAGGGCCATTACAGAGGCAGTGGACCCAGCTTGTTGCTATTTCCAAGTCTATTTATAGCCGCTGCTCTAAAGAGTTTCAGCAGAATGCGGTTTCTTCTCCTTTTGCACACAGAAAGAACCATCCTGTTAAAGTAATGGCACAAAGGAGTGATGATAAAAGTCCTGAGGCATCTGTAATCAGCAACATGCTAATAAAAACACACAGAAATGTGACTTAGAACCCGTATATTTGAGGTTAACGATCTTCTCTTTAATGTCCGTTCTAAATAGTATCGGTTTGAACATTTAAGGAATTTAACCTATTCCTACTACCAACTTTACAAGCCTAAGTTCAAATCTTACAGTCATGCTCTTTATCCTTTTATTTCAGTCCTTTCTTACAAAGGTTCTGCAGTCATAATTTAAGTGTCTGAGCACAGCCTGCTTTCTCACACAGTAGCAAAGCTGTAACTCTAAACATTTAGCTTTTGGGGACAGTTACTCAATCAGTTGATACAGGCAAAGATAGCATAAGAGCCATTAAAAATATAGTATGTTTTTTCCAAGGCAAAATAATTGCTTCTCTAACTTGAAGTACTGAAATAACGTGGCCATCTAAAATATTTTCCCTCCTTCAGCACTGAAAATAAAAAGCACAACAAAAGAATGTGTTTTACTACTACTCCTTCTCGATTGTCTTTTTCCTCCTGATATAACTTGAGAGAAGCCAGCCAAAGAAGAGATGACATTCCACGCCAGCCAGGCACAGGATTTCCTCTTCCTTCTTTCTTTCTGTTTTGCATTCTTCCACTTTAAAAGCATAAAAATATAAGATGCTGACCAGACCAGAAGTGTATTAGACTTAGGAATAAACATTCAAAATTACCCTTATCGCTAATAGAAGAATCTTTCTCCTCAGGGAGGTCTCACATTCCTTAAAGGAAGTCTAGAAACTACATATATCCAAGTTTGAGTTAGATACTAATCAGTTTGGGTTCACTACAAAGCAAGAAGTGCTGGAAAAAAAAAATCTACTTTTTATGTTACTCAAAGTCATTGGAGCATTGAAAGTCAACTACACTGTACTTTTTTTCCATTTTTTATCCACTCCCAGTTACAAGATGCTGCCCAATTTTATCATAAATCATATGATTTATGATTTACAATTCAGACCATCATCTGCCGCATGGAAGTCTAGCTGTTACGTTTGCTAACAAGATCTCAAGCATGAAATGCAATTCTGTACAATAAAGTGTAGACAAAAGGACTACATCTACACTTCACCAAGCTGACGATAGCTCATAAGAAGCCAGCTCCCAAGAAGTAGATATGCTTGGTGTTGCTGAGTGGCCAACATCTGCTAACCTAGACACCCACAGACGAAAAAAGAGATTAAGACCTCCTAGCAGCAGCATTCTTCTGATGAAAAGCAGCTGCAATAAGGAGACAACTATGACCTGTAGTAGGAAAGCTTTATAGTTCCTAACCTGCACTCTCAGCTGGGTCCTTCACTTTTAGAAAGGCTCAAAGTACACCGTAGGGGGAAGAGGAAAGCAGCCTGGTGCAGCCTTTCAAAGAGAAGCTCAAATAACTTTCCCTACCTGGATCATTTCTGCACACACAAACCCCCCCACCCTGGCATTTCACATGGAGGGACAAACAAGGTACAGAAAAATCTTCCAGTGCTTCGGCCACAGTTTATTGATAATTCAGGGTTGGAGAAAATGGACTTTAAGAGCAGTGAGGACCTTAACACAGATTACTACATGAGAAAGAAAGGTAACTGGTAGGCGATGCTTCCAATGCCTTCCTTCTATTGTTCAAGGAACAGCTATTAGAAGGAAGATTGGTTAATAGCACTGCCAGTCTTCAACCATGGATGAAATTAGAAAAACAAAAAAGCTATTTTATCAAACTCCAGTATATACCATCTGTATGTAAAACTTTAAAAATTCAACTTCAGAGAAACTCAAAGTAACAATTTCAAAATAAAATATCAGGTTCCCCACCATTTCAGTGAAAGCCCAACAACTGCTCACTGCCATTAAAAATATCCTATTTATTCAGTTCAAGTATAAGTCTGGTATAATAGCAGTAAAATACTACTTTGGATTTGACTTAATTTGTTTATGCTACCTTTTCATTGTAAAAAGGCATTTAATTTTGATATTTTTGTCTTTTTCCAAGAGTAACTTTTCCTCATTTTAAAGTCTACAACTAATTTCAGTCAACTGACAGATAAACAATATCCAGACTATATTTAAAAGCTCTTGGTCCCAGGAATTTACTCTTGCCCTGTTATGCATATCAAAATCAAGCTTAATTACAAATTATATCCCCATTCACTTTGGAAATGTGCCTGATCACAGGGTAGGCTTTGTTGGATTTTTTTGTTTGTTTTGCATTTTGAAGTTCCCAGTCAAAATGGGAAAAAAAAAAAAAACACAATGGGAAAATGGATGGGAGTTCTGCAGGGCTTTGGGGTTTTTTGGTTGGGGTATGGCTTCAAGAACAGGAAGAAGGCAGTGATGGCCTTAGCATTTCCAAGAAGGCTGAAACGGAAAGATTTGGGAAGACACTGCTATTTCACATTCTTTTTAACACAGCAATACAAATTGCAATTAAAATGTAATTATCAGTCTTATTATTTCAAATTTTGAGGTTTTTTTTTAAAGTAAAGGTTTCTTTATTGTCCTAAAGGCTATTTAAAGAGGTTTGGTGGTGTTGGTTTTTTTTTTTTCCATTTGGATTTTTTTTTTTTTTTTCAAAAAATGTGTAATTTAACCACTTGAGCAGGTAGGTATTTCTTCACAAAAAAAAAA
>VXBJ01007139.1:267326-313147 GCA_013400055.1 Nycticryphes semicollaris
TAAAAAAAATTCCCCAAGCCTGTAGATGATTAAATGAACCATTAAAATATTTACTGACACTTATCAAAGGGAATACATTCTCCAGAGCCAGCATAATGCACTTGGTAAATAAATACATTATTTCATAAATCTACCTTTTTAAATAAATCTCTTTTGCCAACAGAATGAACAGCCTCTGTGAGTCAAGACAGTCAGCTGGCTACGTTTTTACATCCTAGAGCTTTAAGTTAATTGTTCACAATGGCTCTGAAAGCATGTAAAACTAAAAGTACTGATTTTCATCTAGGTTAACTTCAAGTCCAGTGTATGGCTGCAATGCCCTATACACACTGCAGCAGGTTCATATTCTTTTAGGCAGCAGCAAGAACAACTACTCATTGCTGTTCTAAGTGGGGAAAAGTTTCCTTGTTTTCTGGTTGAAGCAGCACCCCTCCCAGTTGTACATGCCTCTAAAAACTGAGGCTTCTGCCACAAGCACTGGCAATCTTAGCTATGCAAGCTCAAATAATGTGGGTTTTTTTTAAGGATGTGTATTCTGAAAACAGTTACGAATTTTCTTATCCTTAAATTTGTGGGTAGTCCCTCCCAAACTTTCATATGCTTACAGCTAAGTGCATATGGTAATGTTGCATTGTTGCACAAATCAGTATTACTTTTACACATACACACAACATTACACATACATCATTCCACATTCTAGTTTTCTCCATACTGAACAAACTCTCTGCTATAAGTAAAGTACTAAGTCAAATTTAATAGTCTTTACTCATGCAAACTAGCAGCTGGTCTGAGTTGTCTCCTTTAGGAACTGGAAAGCAAAAATAAAAACATCTTCTACAATAAATCTAAAAGATAAAGTGATTGCAATACAGCTTCAGACTTCATAGCAATTTGTTGGATTAAAACATTGAAAAAAAACCCCCTTAAACATGTAATGGAAGTCATGAATCTCTCTTAAAGGAATTCAAACGTACATTTTCCTTAAGGACCCCACATCACAGTCCTAAGAATTGGGAAAAAAAATAAATATCTTCCACTCCCATTTTTTTCCTATTCTCCTTTTCCACTAAAGCAAAAGATACCAGAAGTGTTAAGGTCATTAGCCAGTTGGTTTTTGCCTTGCACACATTCACTCATTAGTCAAACAGGATCTAATAAGATAGCTGTCTCAACATCTTTCTTAGGGGTGAGGAAAGGACAGAAGGGCACATGAACTTCCTTTGCTGCTAGCATCTTAATTAACTCCAGAACAAACACTCACTCAAACGTGTTAAAGAAACAGCCATGCTTCTGCAAACAGCCAATTTGCACTACCTGCAATCAAGTAAGGATCTCGCCCACAACTTAATCACACCAACCACCTGGTCATAAAGGTCCCTTCAGAACTGCATGTGCAGAAGGTGGCTGTTCTAAAAGGCACATCACTGTCATTCAAGGTGCCTGCCATATATTTTGGCACATACAGGTTGGTCACAAAACAATTCCAGTGACAACTTCACTGTATTGAAGACATAGCAAGTCATGTTTCAAAACTGCACCTTTTTTCACTAGGGCTCAGAAAAACATGCACAATTTTCATGGAGACATACATGTGCATTTCTGTTTTCATTTTTCACTTTTTTAAACAGTCCTGGAAGGCTGGCTCCAGGACTGAGCTGCACAGTAGACTTC
The DNA here is from genome assembly GCA_013400055.1 of Nycticryphes semicollaris. Lineage (NCBI taxonomy): Eukaryota > Metazoa > Chordata > Aves > Charadriiformes > Rostratulidae > Nycticryphes > Nycticryphes semicollaris. The sequence continues at coordinate 268,998 of VXBJ01007139.1, forward strand.
CTTGCAGATTTGAGAAAGTCACTAAAAGTAACAGGTTAAGGGTTTTGAATTCAGTGACAGCATTCCACTTGACAGCAATGGGTATAAGATTTCACCCTAAATCACCCTGGATTCTCAATATTCCCTGAATCATTTGAAGAATTAACTTTCTTCCAGCTTCTTTTCCACTCTTCACCTCACTCGCTTGTGATGTCTTTGTCCCTGTGACAAACATCCTGAATTCTTGGCTGCTGGATGCCATACACTGGAGAGCTAGAAGCTGGATCCCACCCTTGGTGTACCCTCACAGGTAAGTGCATTTGCTATGAAGGGTGAGCAATGTGGAGGTTTGAAGACCTCTAGGATGAGGAAGCTTTATCATGCAGGTTTTCCCACTTCTGGGGTGAGTGGTTAAAGCACCACACTTTATACAGAAAAGTAGGAGACTATTTCAGCCAGCTTCCTGAATAAAAGTGGTTATGACCATATAGTCAATACAATAAACTGTGGAAGGAGGGGATTAAGCTCTTCCTCTAATTCACTCTGTAGAGCAAAATCCCTCTTCTCCAGTAACTAACAGAGTGCCTATGGAGGCACCTTCCCTGGGCTCAAGTCAGGAGGGTCTAAGGGCTAACCAATTCATGTTACCACCCTCTAATGTTTCACAAGTGTGAACAGTCCCCTAGAAATTGATGGTATCAGTCATGATAAGCACGCACATGTATCCCAACAAATCTGGGACAGAAAAGATCATCTCACTGAGGAAAGTTCCGTGAGTCCCAGTGAACTCCATAAGACCTGGCCTGAGTACAGAAACCAATGTTGACTGGCTCAGTTCAAGAGGGACCCTTTAAAAAGCTTTTTCAAGAAAGCATTTACCGATTACCTACAGAAATGTTTTGTAGGATAAACAGAGGATGGAAGCCTAAAAAAAACCCCAACAACCCATAACAAATCAATAAACCAAACCAAAAGTCTGGCAATTTTATGGAAAATTACCAATTGAAATTGACTTTTCCTTTAATTTTTCTTCATCTCTGGTTAGTGAAATACTGTGTTGTTAAAGAGAAACTACCTACAACCTAGTTCTATCCAATTAATAATGTTATAAATCCAGTGCCCGCAAAATTAATCTCTCTTCCACAGCAACTGATTTGTGACACTGTCAGGAAAGTCGAGGACAACTAAGTCACATAGAGAATTATTTTCTGTTAAATTTAAAACCAATAAATAAATGAAAAGTAAACTTATGCAAACAAACACATGCTGGAAGATGCATTTGAAATTTCAAAAGGAATGCTGTAGCAGTACCAGACTGTATGTCGCTGTTTACATACAGAAAAGGTATAGACTTACAATTCTGTATGCTGTTAAATATATTTGGAAAAATTCTGGTCACATGGATCAAAGGAAAATAAATACAAGCTTTAGAAATCTATAGGGCAAAAATCTGCCCAAATGTAATGACTGTCCTTTCAGAATTGCATGAATAAACCCTGCTCAGTTACTATTCCCTGGAATTCAGAGCCCCAACAAGTTAGGAAAAAGCACAACACACTTGACTGAGCTTTCATTTACACTTTACAATTGGAAAATATGACATGTTTCCAAATTTAATTAGCAAAGAAAAAGTTTTTTTTTCTTCGTTTCCAAAGACATCTCATGTAGCTGCTCTGATCAGGGAATCAACTAAACAATGCAACTTACTAGCACAGGACAAAAGGTCATTTGGAAGGGATGTGCCTTTAAGGGCTTACAAAGGCTTCATCCTCACTCGTGTATTAAAAGAGGAAACATATCTCAGTAAAGGAAGGATGCCCACTTTAAATAAGGAAATGAGTTTGCAGGATGTACACATGCTGCTTTCTATTAATGATAAGCAAAGTCTACAGAAAAAGCAATAGACTTCTTCAGCTTTGGCAGAAGGTGTCTTCTTGTAGATTACCTGCAAAGAACTTTAAAATAAACAGACTGCAAATAAATGTCCTCTACCATTTTTATTAAACTGATTTATGTGTGTATAATGGGGATTAACAAACACTGATTACTATACTCTGCAGCAAGAGATATAATTACTGACTGATGATTTTACATGTAGGCCAGAGACAACAGCAGTGGTTTGGGGCAGCAAGAATGACTGGTTGTAATACCTGACATTTTCTTCAAGCTAAACTTTGCAACTAGAGAGACTAGCCAGACTTAAGGTCTTCTAAGGATTTGCAAATTTCTCTCTTTTAGCTTAATAAACTGTCACAAAGTGATTATTATTTTCCATTAAAAATCTGTCATTTGTTTAAACATGTAATAAAAACCAGATTCTGCTTTGCAGCAAGGATTGGATATCTGACCACAAATTTTAAATAAAAATAGAGGGAATAGACTGTTTTGCTATACTCGCATTTCACTTCTCTGTGAGCACATGTTATTTGACCACTGAAGCTCAGGAGAATGCAATATCATGCAAATAGTCCCAGAAAAATTGCTTTAAGACTGGAAAAGGCACATGAGTAACAACGTACAGAAATCCTTAATAATGACATAATTAGTTAAAAATACACATGCACACACACATTCATTAAATAAATATATAAATCTATTTATATGCATGTTGAGATTCAGGTACAAGGGCAAGCTCAAAAGGAACTCATTGCCTTAAAAATCCTAGTTAATGAACACAAGTTTCCCATTGCCCTTCAACAATTCCAGGATTCAGTGTTCTCATACATGATTATTATTACTTCATAATATATTTGGGGTTTCAGAGGATCATTCCCTCCCCGCCCCTCAGGTCTTTAAGACGACCACAAATTCTGTCTGGCTTAAAACACTGGGCAGGCGTTGCACGGTACTGGCTTACAACCTATTGAAAGAAGCAGGCATGCTCGCTCTCTGCAGCTTGGACCATCCCGTCCAGCTGGGCTCCATTCTTAGTGGTGCTCACTTTCTTTTCTGCAAAGCACTCAGCACATCCAAGCAAGCTCCTTAACAAACGCTACGCACTGTGTTCCAAGATGACCATCAATGGACCTATTTAAAACAGAAATTAATCACCACGTAGTTGTCCTTCACAAGGCTTACCACAAAAAATCAGCATTTTTCCCTTCTTTTTTTTGCTTGTTGCCTTTGTTACATTTTTAAGATGAATTCTCCAGTCAGTCTTCCAATCAGTAAAAAAACTGCACAAGGAAACTGTTGTGGCATGGAGTTAGGAATAACTGCATACAGAGGTGGCCATAATCCTCATGTATCCTCTTCCACCATGTTGCAGAAACAAGTGTAACAAACTCAGGAGTGTAGACCCAGACACACACCAAGTACTAATACATTGGAATATCACTCACTTTTTCTCCATTGCCAGAGCCTTACAGTTCTGGTGACACCAATGACTTTTTAGGATCACGTCACACTCCCATACTGTCTGGAGAGACTTTGGTTTTAAATAAATGGTTTGAATAAAACATCAAAACATCTAAGTCTAAAAAGCAAAAGTCCCATTACATGAAAATTATTTGTTCAATTAGCCTTGGAGGTGTCAACATTTCCATTACACACTCATGTGCTTAATGTTTATTATTCAGCTTTAAATATTTGCTGTTGCTCTGAAACTTCGCATAAAATAATTTTTAAAAAATTCATTGAAAGTCAGACTGTGTATTATTACATAAGTGGGCCTTTCAAACGAAATAATTACTAGGATAAAGCTCTTCTGGGTGCTTGTGCAATTCCAAACCAAACAATTTTCCTTAAATGTGTCTCTAGGTATTTATGGGAGAGAAGGAAAGAGGGAAATTAAAACTGACCAAGCAATTTAATTTATAAATATAACTTTCTGTATATATTTTTTTCAATCAAGCATTTGTAAGGATTTTCAGCAAGCAGACTTTACACACATATATGGAAGCTAAATGAATATGGATAGACCACAACAGGTCCCAAGAGTTGTTACTGTCTGTTGGGTCAATAATATGTAAACTGAGAAGGATTTACAAGCTGGACCATAATGGCTCCTTGGGACCCATTACTTTCTGATGGGTAAATAATACATGTTTTCTAAACTATTGCCATGCCAAAATAGGTGTTTGCCCTTCAGGCTGCACAGGTTCCAAATAAACCAATACGATTTATCAGATAAATAATACATTTACAGAAGCAAAATACATGTTTAACTAAACAAATAATGCACTTAAATTGCTGACTGAAAGATGAATAGAGATGCCTCTAAATGTTATATATATTTAGAAGTGTATTGGAAGCCAACGAGAAAGAAAAAAGGGACTTACAGTAAGAAAATACAAAAAAAGTAGTACGGATGAAGGGGATTTTCCTCCTTTCCCCTCCCTTTTTCTGCAAATATTTGCAGACAGCTGTCTGAAATACCCATCAAAAATCAAACCCATATTCAGACAAAATAAAAGCCACTGAAAGTGTGCGTGTACAAGAAGTAACTGCAGATGTTACAGCTTTCTAGGCTCTAAAGGCTGTCACACTTCTCAAGTGGTCTGCATTTCATGGGACATCCTGTTATTAAGCCATTTTCCTGACCATGTCCCAGGACAGTGCTCTCACATATGCTGCTTGTCTCTGGTCTGTCTGATCTCCTCACACTTTCCTTCCAGCTTTGGCCAAAGCATAAGAGCAATACTGGGAGGGAAACACCGATCAAAAGCGTGAGAATTAACCTGATGATGTTGGGAAATGCTAAACAGCGATCCCAGGGCTTGGGAAGGGGAGATAACACACAAGGATGGTGCAGAGAGCACCAAGGAGGAAGGAACAACAACAAAACCCGAAAGGGAAGAAGCTGATGGCAAAGACAAAAGGCAAAGGAGGAAAGGAAAGATGAAAGGACCACAGACACAAGAAAAAAAAAAAAAAAAAGAAAAAGGAAAAAAGATAAAAGATAGAAGCAGAACAAGTTGTCCTGCATTTCAGAATGTCAGAATTTGAGCTTCTGCAGAAAAATCTTTGTCTCTTCCAGAAGTCTCAGGAATTGTGAAATGTGGTTGAACAATGACTAAATACTGAGTTCAAGTATAACACCAAAATCAAGCTGAAGAAGTACTCTAATAGGACACCTCTACTCTGAACACACCTTTTCTGTGGGCATTTTAAACACAGTGGTAGTTCTGCTTATTTTATGCTATGCATTCATTTGTATCTGATGCCAGAAATGAAAGAACATGCTATACTACTTTATCTCACATAGGGAAAACACTGGCAAATCTTGATTAAAATTAACCAGTTACAAAACAGTGGCTTTGGAAGGAAGAACCAAACAACAACTAAATTTAATAAGAACTGAAATAGCAGCAACAACCAAAAGATGGACTGCAGTGGGGAAAGGTACTGTGCTTGAAGACCACGTGAAAGGCACACAGGTGGATTGAGCCTCAGAGCCTCCACTTCCAGCAGAGTTTTAACCTGCACCAGCAGCAGGCAGCTAAAAGAAAGGCTGCCGTGGTTGGCATGGAATTTCGTGTTATTTTTGTCCTGCAGCCCAGGTAAACCTTTACAGTTATGTGAGCAAGGGACAGATATCGAAGCAAGCCAAATACTCAAACAAGACCTACATTTAGTCACAGCAGCAAAAATGTTCTTTTTTCCCTTTGACTGTTTGGAGAGCACTTCATAAAGGGAAGGTGGTGAAGCTTGTATCGGTACCCTTTTCAAAAAAGGATCCTTCTGAATAAAGAATTTCTTTCATATTTGCCGGAATGACAAAATGAACAAGACTCTCCAAAGGGCACTTTGCAACCCTTTGTTTCTTACGTTAACAATCATGCTTGAAACAAGAGGCCTGGACAAATCATGGCTTGCTCATTGCTCCAGATACAAAGGAAATTCTATATTCGATTTCAACTTCCTTCAGCAACTTTCAAATCTCACCTTTGACATTCAACAGAATATGAAAGACAATTTTGTTTTTATTTTCATTTCAAAAAAACTTTTAACAGTTTCTTTACACCAGAGGGTAATGTTTTAGCAGCTAAAATAATTCACATTTTATAATAAATTATAACTGGTGATGCATTGGGGAATATATCCACTTCATTAATGTGTTTGTCCTGCAAAAAGAAAGATGAGACTCTTGTGGTTTGCCAAGCTTTTTAAAAAGAAATTTAACGGGCATGCTCTGGGATCTAAAAAGTTTCAGTTTGACCTCCATCTCTCACAACCAGTCAATAATAAAAATCAGCAGCGCAAAATTAAATGATGAAATAAAGTTTCCTTTTTGAAAAAATATAAACTTTTCTGGACAGCTTTTAAGTTAACAACTTGTTCGTAAAAATCTAGGCATATTAATGCAATATCGAAGCATGTCTCTCCAAAGGAATCTACCACCACCCACAGCCATCTTTACACAGCATGCAGAATCACAGACAATCAACTCTCTTGAAGACTAATAGCCTGAGATAAATAATCTTGAGAACAACCTCCTGCATGCTTTAAATAGCTCACAAATAGTGTTCAAAGATGCAGGAATTTAACATTAGTTTCAAAATTAGAGAAATTAATCTACTGAGGAAAAAAAAAAAGCAAGACTTGCTCTCAGAATTACTCCTTCCCAATTATTAGCTCACGCATTACAAAGGATGACATGATAATTTAACATGGGATCAAAAAATGGCAGTTATAATTTTATTTCTAATATGTACCCACTATCAGGCATAAATTAGTTACATCTACACCCTTCAATCAGCAAACAATGAAATCTTCTATTTACAGTTTGCTGGGCGGGGAGGGAGAAGACATGATTTCCTGGATCCAAAGGTCACTTACCTAAAACTCAGGGTTTACTCGGGTTGCATTGTTGTATTTTATTTTGCAGTAGCCGTGGCTCAAGATGTATCAACCTATCATACCACTTACACCAGCTATCTAAATACACAAGATCTCTGATGACTGGGACTTGCCCTTATCCTTTAAGGTACACCTAATTAAAGGCAGATTTGCCTTTCTGACACAGTCCCCATTCCTCAGAAATTTCTGATGGGCCAGTCTGACCCATGAAAAGTCCTGCTTAATATCCATTGCTGCAAGTTACCCACAGTTTCCTCACATTATTAGACAGTAACAGTTGTTGGTGAAACAACTAACTTAAAAAATAAGTTTGTGCTCCTAAGGCAAGTCCTGGTCTATAATCCTTTTTCCTTGCTTCCAATTTCCTGTCTGGGACTCACATCATAAGGAGGAAATACTGTTGTGACTCACCTGAAGATGGTCCTGTCTTGATGCCCTTTATCTGGGCCACCTAGATTCTCCATTTGGTGACCAACTGGGATATTTTCCTTTAAGGTTCTATTTCAAAGCTTAGGATAACTGTCAGTTTTATTTGTGTTACATGTACATCTAGCCTAAACTAAATGTATATTAAAATCAGTAGCTAGAATTACTTTTATATGCATCAGACAAACTCATCAAACACACAGACCACCAAAACAAACACATTTTTAAGAGTGCAATGGCAAAAGGAAATCCTGACATTCAGAGAGCCACACTTGCCTTGAACATTGAACCATACAGATTTAAAAGTAAAAAAATAAAATAATCTGTGTTCTTCCTATTTTTGCTAACCTTTGAAAATCACTGACACTTTATTCCTCAGAATTGATGGTACTCACCTGCTTCACGTTTACCTGACATTCACACACAATTGAAATGCATTTGAGACTCTGAAACAAATAGCAGTAGAGCAATCCACAGAAAGTGACCTCCCTTTGACATGAGGCGTGCTAACACCTCACCTGGGCAACAGTTTCTCTTGGTCATGAAAGAAACCCCATACAATTTATAAGAATTAAATTGAACACCTCCATCAGAGACATAAATGCATACTAAATTAGTGCATGTTGCTGATAAGCATCTGAAGTCCTTTAAATTGGCCAGAGATAGCAAAATACCTATAGCACAGCTGTTTTTTAGTATTTCTTAGACTGCTTCCGTTGCAAAGGCTGCCTCATCACATTTACTGCAGTAGTTATGCCATTCCAGTAGCTGGATGGGGGCCATGGGGAGGATGTATTCCACAGACTCTATGAGAAGTTACACTGGGCAAAACAATCTGTACTGAAGCAATGCTTCAGGAAGTCTCTAGGTAGCAAACTGCCAGCAGAAATAACATCTTTCCCGTAAGAGACATTACAATAGTTAGAGCTGCCTGAGACCTTTTTTTGGGTACAGGTTGTATATTTATATTTATAAAATATTATTTTAGTAGTTTAGAAGGTTGGGGTTTTTTTTTAAGCCTTCTGGATCCAAGATGTTAAAAGGATGTTATTTATTACACTTACAAGGAAGTGGATCAAATATTCAGTACTGCAATTAAAGTTCTCAACTCTTCTACATTTCTTATTCATTTACTATGCTTTAAGAAAGGAATGAAAACATGTTCTGGTAACAGAACTCCTTTGCACAAGTTCAAAGACTGATATATAACTCATTAACAGAATTTGTCATACTTCTGTCAAGGCCAGCCCAGTAAATTGTTTCTAGACTTCACCTGTATCCCATGCAAATACTGAAATTCTGAACAAGTTGAATATTTAACACTCCCTCCTCCTACTCTGTCCACAGGAAAAGCAGTTTGATGACAAAAATTCCTCACGTAGAAAGGCAGTTTTGGAAAGTCATCACGAAACCGTTCCAGGGGAACTGTGAACCACAGCCTGAGACTTAGCTTTGCCATCAAGAGGGCTGAACAGAAGGTGTTCAGAAGACTGCAGTGCTTTGAGATTCAAAACACTCACAGCAGTGCAGGGATAATCTTCTCTTGAGATGCCTGCGGTCTGCAAGGTGAAGCGTTGTGCTGTAGCCTGCCAGAAATCAGTAGTTTGTTAGTGTACTTCACCCAGCTGAGAGACATAAAAGCCTGATGAGCTTGAGAGAGATGCTGGAACCAAACCTGGCCTCATCACCAGCCTGGCAGGATTTTTCCTGACAGAATAGCATTCCTCTCCCACCACTTTCCTTCTGCAGTTATTAATCTCCGGAGGACTGGTGCACCTTAGAAATTTGGCAGGACATCTATGAGCTTGAGGGCAGTGTACGAGCTAAGGGGCAGGAACGGGGAGCAGAGCAGTGGTGGCCAGGGCAACACCTCAGTCCTCACTCTAGTGAAGACCTCAGGTGCTGTGTTGCATTGACTTTGCTTGGAAATACCACTTCTGTATTAACCTCTGGCTAATACAGGAGGTGATTAATAAACATCCAATGCCCAATTCCATCTTACACACCTCTCTCCAGCACAGAGTTGAAAAAATCCCTTGCTGTTCCACTGTTTTTTAATCCACCCTAGACCCTCTTCACTACTGGGTGGTCCATTAGTCTACCCTGCCACCCCACAGGTTCCCAGCTGCTTGGCTTTGGGTTTGCTCTGATGATCCCCTGCCTCCCCCACACTGGACCTTTGTTTTCTGGGATCTCCAGGCCCAGGAGCAGCTTGCGGGAAGCTCAGCAGTTTCACCATCACACTTGGATTCTGAAGAGCAGGCATAGTATTAACCTTTTCCTCCCCCAAACTGCACTAAATATATGTGCTTTTCGAGGATTATGTTCACCTCCATGAAGGCTAGATATTTAACTTGCATTTAAGGATGAAAGCAAACGGTGAAGGAACCAGCAAATTAGCTTCCTCACTCTAAATGTGCTTGGAGCTTGCCCCTCAAAAGTTGCTCAAATGCAGTTTACATTTGAATCTATTTTTAGTTTCTAAATACACACAGAGGAAAAAATAGAATGGAAATAAATAGAAATATAGGCATACACATTCACACTCTGTGTCTATATTAAGGACATACCTCTTGCAGAATTACTGATTGACCTGGTCTGCTATATTAGCACTTGAAACAGATATGCTGACACCTTCAAGAAAGGGGAGATGGCAAGGACTAGGGGTTTACCAGGGAGCAAAACCACCCATTCTGGTGCTCTGAAATCTGTATTTTGACCATTGCCTATTTTAAATGTATACACATACACTTAACTGTGACGGGGAAAATACTTCTTAAAAAAAAAAAATAATAAAAAAGCAGAACCTTGGAGCTGTGCATTGATTTTTTTTTTCCCTTAAAAACTATAGGAAACTAACCCCAAACTTGAGCAAGCCCCAAAATACAATGCCGTTCTTGTCATGAGCTCTGAATCAGCTCCGCAGCACATAGTGTACGTATTGAAAAACAGCTGTTGGGTGACAGACTGCTAGCTGGGAAGTTGGAGTTGAGTGAAGTGGTTAACCCACATCCCTTCCCCACTGATAAAGTGCTTTGATAAGCAGGCCATACTGGTGAAAGCTAGCAACAGAGCCAGGGCTGAGACTTTTAGGGATGAATGTAAGACTTGTTTGGTGGAAGCAACCTGAATCTCTTGCACAGCCTTCTCCAGTTGTTGCTTTTTTTACCCACCCATCCCCAGTTACTTTTAGTACACGCTCCTTCTTGCTGTTTGCAGCAGAACCAATTCTTTGATATGTCAGAGCAATATCCTGTACGTATGGGAAATTAAGCCAAAAAAAGTCTGCTGAAAAGTTTCCCTTACTGCAACATTTTATAAAAGTGTTTTCCACAATTCAAAATGTTACTAGTGGTGTAGCGTTAAAAGAACCAAACCTCAAAAAAGCATGGCTGGACTAACCACAAGCAAGAAACACAGGGGCATAATTTTTTTGCTATTTTATTAGCAAAAAGTAATTCAAAGAAAAAAAAAAATTCCTTGGGATTAATTTCTGAGCTTCAACTACTCACTTTTTGAAATAAACTTGCTAATTAAGTACAGATGTCAGGCAGACGTACAAAAAACCCCTATTTCTCTTTTTACAAATCTTACATTTTAGAAGTATGTCCACAAGCTGTACTTATTTAAAAAATCCTACTAAGAAAATGATATTTTTCTCTTAGCATGTCACCTCAGTTGTTTAAGCAGGTCTCACACACACATAAATTTATATAAAGGATTCTATCCTTCCAATACAGTGGCATAAAATTCCAGTGCAACTGGAATCAGGCATATCCAAACTCTCTCTCAGATAAATAATTACCTACATAATAAGGCTGAAAGTTAGCTGTACCAGAGAAATACACTGGCACACTCTGAATATTCTTATTCCACTGCGTTCTGGTCTTGGTGTCTCTACAGTTCTGTGTCTGAACTCTTTTGAAAATTGAAGAAATAAATTACATAGCAATTGTTGCTTCACCTCAGAAGAACCATGCTATTGCTGTAGCTTAACATACAGGCACTCAGCTGGATGTGCATCAACATGCATATTAGCTTATACGTGGAGTAAGACATATTTCTAATTAAAAAAAAAAAAAAATCTCCATATATATGCTCCTACAGACCCTTTTTATTTAATGTTAGATTTTCTGCTGCTGCTGCTTACTATTCTACAGAGATAACACTAACGCAAAGTCAGCAGGAAGCATTTAAGAAAGTTTTAATAGTTCTGCAGATGCAAGTTTATAAGAACTACTTTAAAAAGAAATCCTTTAAAAAGTTTTTGGTTTTGTTTTTTTTTCTTTAGTGTTTTAACATACCACTGCCTGGTCAAACTGATCAGAAGTAATTTCTGTGTCTGCATTTAATCAAAGAAACAAGTAATTTCTTAATACCTACATTTAGAACATTTGCAAAGGCGGTCAAAATATTACTAGATAGAGAATACAACAATACTTGTAGAATTTGAAAAGCCAGTTAGGAATTGTTTAAAAGAAAAATCCTTCTAAGTACCCTCTTCACAATATGTAGCTAATGAGAATTGTTTGTTAGTATAAAGCATTTTTCAGGAAAGCTAAGTAGAACTGTAAATGAAGAGTATAAAGCCCTCCCTATACTTTAGTTACAAGCATACTGTTCTACCATTCAGAACATTTACAGTTTTTGTTTTATTCTGTTCTTACCAAGAAAAGGGAGTGTCAGTCATTTTATTTTCCATCTTTCTTAGCTACCTTCATTAAAAAGACAGTTCAGCAAACCTAGAAAATGTTCTCTTTTGAAACAGATCAAAAATCTGAAGAGACTGTGTGCAGGCCTAATTTGAAACCAATTTAGGCAAAATAAATCCCCACTAAATTGATTATTATTAAAACCAGACAATTAATTGAATCAATTTTATATTCCACAGAGTAACAGAGGTCTCACTGTACAGCCTGCAATACCACAATGTGCTGAATACTCAGATCCCCTACAGATGAGAAAAGGACAATTTGGCTAAGGACATCAAGAAAAAACCTACAGTTTCAGGCAAAGGTTTAGAAGAATATTAAGGTCTACTAGGGAAAAAAAAAAAAACCACCAAAAAAACCCCACTCCAATCTTCAAGTTGAAACAAGAAATAAAAGACACCACTTTCAAAAATCTCATCCAAAAGTCTTTTCACCAATACATTAAATAATTCACTGTAAATGCCCATGGTTTAAATGAAGGACTTGAAGATGGAAGAGGACTTGAATCTTTGCTTTCAGCCAGCAGTGGCAGGAGGGCTCCTACAGGAAAAGGGAACAGGCTAGAGGAGAATAAAAGGCAAAGGAACTTCTGGTGAACTTTCTTCTGTGTTGCCCATACATAGATAAAGCCCACACAACTGCTGAAAAGCCAGAGTTGTCATCCTTTCCATTGATTCAGTCTTTTAGAAGCTGTTTTTACATGGAATCTAATTACTGGAGTAAATATGCAAAAGCTATGGCACTGGCAACATCCAGTGAAGTCCAATAGACCTATTTTTCCAGTTCATTACCTTGCTTTGGAAGAACATGATCTTTTTCAGAGAAATACATAAAAAGATACTTTTCTGTACATACTTTATGAAACAGTATGAAGCTTGAATGAAAAGCTCTGGTTTAGGCTACAAGCAGTGTGATGCTTATGCCTCCAGCTCCTAAGCCATGCTCTCTGGCTTCTTGTCAACTGCCAGTTGTTACTTGTCTTAAATTTGATTTTAAATTCTAGGTTATGGGTAATATGTGTTTTGCAAAGAAGGAATGAAGTCTATCCTCTACCTTACTATATAACAAATAACAAAGGGCCTCATCAGCTTCTTATAGGACAGCCCATATTAACAGGCAAGATGCTGTGCTGTTCCTGAAATTGCTGAACCAGGATGACCAGATGGGAGAAACCACCACTAAACTCTGTTACTTGGGGAAGAAAATTATTGCTGTCACACAGCATGTTCTTATATCATTGAGCTGGAGTGGAGAGGACTTAGCAGTGAGTGGGTATTAAGCTCCTGCTCTGGCCTGAAGTTCCCTTGTGGAAACACAAAGGAAGAGTAGATACACCTATCAGTGCCGAAGTTTTCTGTAGGAACTCTGTCCTCTGACCCCTGTGCAGTGCTGTGAGCAGGTTATGCCTGTAGCCTCCTAAAGTACATCAAACTACTTTTGATCATGAAAATTTTATCTTTTAATATTTTTAATAATAGAGGACTACAGATAATTCTCTAATCATTGTGCCAGCAAAGGAGATNCTCTTCTCAATGAAGCTCCTACTACCACAAATGAAAACTGGGTGGGAAAATGTTAAGGGAAAATTGGATCTCTAAATATATTGCTGTCTTAGTATTTAATATTAATTTGGAGGGATAAACCAACAAAGCAAGCAAAATTTAAGCTCTGAAAGAGGCAACATATTTCTGTAAAATAAATTCTGATAGCTATCTCAGCCTGTATTGAGTTATAAAAATGTAAGGCATACTATGAAGCAGGTTTTCCATTACACTAGTGGAGTGCATGTCTTTCAGCTGCTAGTTTTGAAGTTGCAGGACAAGTTTTCATTGATGACAATATTATGCCTGGGTGTGAAACCTGCCCTCTACGTATCATCTTGCAAAACAAGCCTCCCTACCTCCAGTCCCACCTTTCTTCTCCAACAGCCAAAGACAAGCTACTTGTTTGCTTATTCTGACAAGAACAGGTTTCAGTGCTGCAATAACTACAGAAGAAATATCTAGTAAACAAGGTTCAAACATGACAGATTAAGGCTTTCAGTACATTTTATCACAGCACCTTTGGGACAGGAAAATATGCTGCATCTTTACGCATATTCAGGTGGAATTAGAAACCATTTCTTTTAAGAATACTGTGCAGAGGTTGTGTAAAAGCTATAATAAAGACATACCCAGACAGAGACACTTCTAACAAATTATGTGCCAGGAGCATGACGTAACTGTTGGGATGTCCACAGAAATATCTGGAAGTAAGGCTTGGAGAAAAAAAATCATATGCTTTTAATGATCACATTAAATAGCCAGGTTATGCGAAAAATGCAGCCTCAAAGATACAACTATATATAATTAAAAATCTGAGTAAAATGAAAGATCTGTACATCTTACTTTGAAAAGTTATGTTCTCTAGTTCTCTTTTTCTGATCTTATGCAAAAGGGAGTACACAACGCAAATGGAGCAACAGAAAGCTTACTTAGTCCACAAAACAGACACAAAATAAAACAAATATATTAATTTCATTATCCAGGAAACTGTATTGTCTGACAAGATATCATTATTATAGATGCTTTCCTAACTTCACACTTAATTTCTGATTTTGACTTATTTTTAATCTCATTTTATGCACTGAAATTTATATAAGTGTGTCTTTTTTGGCCAAACAAGCAAAAATGAGAACATCAGTAGAATCAAGATCTCCTCACTTCAAGTACGTTTGATTTATTCATGTATCCTATATAGAAGTAAACCTGCTGCCCACACGCTTTCTTAAGCCAAACAGTTAATGATTAAGCTGTTTGTTACACTCTTAACCCTTTAGGTAGAATTAAGGGCATGTGCATGTTCATGTATAAAATCTCCACCACATCAATACTTCACAATGACTGAATAATACAGGTTGGAAAGGACCTGTAATACCGTGAAAGCAGGACCAACTTCCTTAAAGTCAACCACGGCTTCATCTAGGTGCATTCTGAATATCACCAAGGACAGAGTATCCGTGTAATGAAGATAAATCTCTTTTTCTGTCTTTGCAAGAGCTGGAGAAAGGTGCAAAGTTAGCTATAAAATAAAGGAGAAATACATACCTACAAAACACAAAACCAACACTACTTGCAGCAATGCCAGATCAGTTCCAAGATAATATCTATTTGCAGTCTGATGAATATCAATGCTCTTGATGCTCTGACAGCATGTGCTTGTCAGAAATTTATCTGACGCTTCACAGCTGTCTTATAAACACTGTCCCCTACACATCAAACTTGATCTGAGCAGAAAATGCTCCCAAAGCAATTGTTTTAAACCATTTTTCACAAGTATAAATGGATGCCAAAAAGCGAAGCAGGGTGGTGGTGGTGAGTGGAAATGACACCATCTTACTTTTATTACTCATCAGAAACAAAGATGAAACAAACACTGTTACAGCCCGTCACAATTACCTATTTCATTAATCTAGAGCACCTTCTCTTACCACACCACCAATGCACTTGATTTGAATGAGGGCACAGGTTTACCCTGTCTCGTGCCTGCCTTGTGTGCTCCACTATAAGGTTTGGTTTTGGCTATTTATGAAGCCACTATTTTCCACATTTGCATTCTCCCTGAGGCTGTGGGGTTTTTTGTTTTGGAGGGGTTTTTTTGGTTTTTGTTTTGTTTTGCTTTTCTCAACTTCCCCTTAAGCCAAATTTCAGGATTTTTGCAAATTTGAAGCCAGGAAAAAAAAAACCTCTGTGTGTGTGTGTGTGTGTGTGCGCGTGTCCAAAGCTACAGCCATTTTAGAGAAGCTGCACTGCCTACAGAATTTTAAGTAGGAGCACAAAATATGACTAGGTGGGTTATAGGTCTGAAATGTAGATTTGCTGACCATATGAAAATCTATTGAGATCTTGCTGAGTTTTAAAACTTCCCAAATACTAGTACTTGCTTATAATTAGCAGGTGTGTTTCATTAGCCTTTAAAAATACAATTTCCGAAAACCTCATCAAATCCAGCCCAGATTCAAGTATCAGACCTAAGTGTTAAGTGACGATATATAGTGTTGGGGAACCAGTGTTGAAGCCCAAAAAGCGATCAGATTAAAGGAGGAGGATCTGATATTGGTATCACTTATCAGACCAAGACCAGCTCCTGGGTACTTTTCCTCACTTGGAAGACAAATGCCCTCCCTATTCCTATTTCAAACTATTTGAAGCACTGTCCCTGAACCATTCAAACCTTAAAGAGATGAGAACGCTTCCTCTTCCTCAGGATTGTGGAAAAGCAAATTGTATTTGTAATGATGTCTCTTAGCAGGAATAACTACCTAGCTTATATCATTAGTCCATCACACCTCGACATAACTGTAAGAGATCAGTAAATCAGCTGGAGGTAACCAGAGCACCATGCATAACACATCACCTCTCTGCACATGTATTTTTTGCTTCCCCTCATCCCTACTGCTGTTCATCTGGCCACACAAGGACGGTCTTTAGAGCATGGCACACCTGCATACAGTTTCTGCTGTCCCCATGTCATGAGGCAGGCAGTTTCTTCGTGGGCTCTGCTAAAGCTTATATTACACCCTGAGCTTTCCAAAACCTGTTTTCCGCTGTTCTGTGGGAACCTCAGCATCACCACCATCTCCTGTGCTCGCACATTCCTCAGATCACCACCTCAGATCACCAGAAGGCAACACCAAGACACTGGGCTGGCCATCAGGAGCACAGTAGGAACACATATGCTGCATGAGATGGGTTTAGGGCTGCTTGGAAAGGAGTTGGGTCTACTTTTCCCTACTTTTTGTTATGTGCCATCGCAACACAAAGGTTCTTTTACCTTTTCCTTTTATAAGATGTACAGTAGTTGATTTAAACTTCCCTGAACAAATACTATTAGATGGAAAGCAGAAGCATGGAGAACAATGGAACATCTTTCACAAAGCTTAAAATTAGTGAAAATAGAAAAATTTCCCTGATTACATTCTAGTACCCTTAATCTTCCTCAGTAATCAAAATCCTAAAATTTATATTATTATGTTGCTTGTAAAAACTGGAATCCTGTAATTTAAAAAAAGGGATGCACTATTATCTCAGTTAAGATAGCAGAATTTCCTGTTGGAAAAAATACATGCAAATAAATGAATCAGAGCCCTGAAATTATCATTTTTCAGTCATGAAAAAAAACATTTACTGGATACAACAGTATTAGGCTGCCACTTTACAGTGACCCCTAAATCCATGTACAGTTTAAAACTAACTGCACTTCACTGCAGAGAAATGCTTTTCCACCAAACAGTAACATGGATTTTCAGTACTGCATCCAAAGCATCAAAGACATTTCCCCTCCCTTTGTAAGGGAAATCCCCAACAGAATCCCTTTTTTAAGGGAAAAAAAAAAAAGAAAAAGAAAAAGATGAAAAAAGAATATCAGCTTTATACCAGCCTTTTAATTCTGATACATGCCTCAGTTACTGGCAAGGCATGCAGCAGAGTATGAATTGCTTGGTTTTGTTACATCTGGAAAAATCCCAAGGAATAAAAAAAAAAAAAAAATTAATTCAGAAGTAGTTTGAATGTGTAACAAAACTGATACCCAAGTCACACCCCAGATTACTGCCCTTATGCAATTGACATTGGCCAGAGTTCATACAAAAACACACATCTCCTGGCTCCCTGCTCTTAAAATTTCCTCTGAATTTGAAATCTATGCCTTTATTCTTATAGCTGGAGCAACATTATCGTATCAGAATACCTCTGCAGAAACTCAATATGGCATATTTTCAAAACCATACTCCCTTTTTCACACCCAAAAAGACATTATTAAATTACATATCTACTGTAGGGATAGTGAAATGGTTATAAAATACAAATTTAGATAGTAGGGAAAAGAACACAAGTAGGGTTTGTTTGGTTTTTTTTTTAATGGAACATCTGCAAAAAGTAGTACCAGTTGTCTGGCAGCTATGTTTACGATGCAGCTTTTAGAAATCACGCTTACTTTTAAAATATGGAATTATTTTTACAAGTGTAAACTAATAAATATTTATAATCAAATGCAGATCAGTAGATAGAAAATTCAATGTGCACATATGCTCACTTATTTTGACTATGAGAGTTAACTATTACCAAAACTGAAATATACAATTTATGCTGATACTTATACAGGGTACTTTTGTGCTGTACTCCAGACTTTTTTTTTTTGAAAGCCAAGGAAGAGTTTTACAAGATACCAGCCCTATTGCTTTGAATACATCCCTGCAACAAGACAAGAATAAAAAAAAATTAACTACCAACAATATATTCCATCCATGATAAAAATTCATCTGTTGTATTTCAGATTTCTGAATATTTTTACAGAATATGAAATCTTTGTGGTGAACAGTAGGGCACATCGCTAATAACCATTACTTCAGTGTAGTCTGTGTGTCTGACTACTGTTTTCAAAATTACCGTGTTACACTGAAAAAATTACACATTTCCAGAAAAGAAAGCAACATGACTTGACAAGCACACTGCACACTAAAGGCATCATCCAACAACATTTTTAGTCTTCACAAAAATCATGCTCATGGGATCCATTTTTTTCACTGGAAAGTAAAAAATTTGCTTCACATGGGTTTCCTTGGAGAAACACACAGATTTTTGTAAGCTTACTGGGGAAATGTAAACATACTTAAAGACTCAGAGTTTAAGTGTGCAAATGCTCAATTGCCAGGCTCGAAAGACACATGACTCATTTTCAGCTGTTCTTTCTGTCCTCCAACATGAAGATGTCCAGGAAAAAGGAATATTTTTGTAAACGTGTAACTTGGAATATTTATAGTGATTATAATATTCCTGGTCATAACCAGCTGATCAAAAACATGGCAGTCACATGTAAAACATTTACAAGGGAACATGCTGAAAGCAGTTTAAAACAAACAGGGAGATCAAAGATAGGAAGTCATCAGCTGATGGGGAAATCTTCCTCTTGGCAGAAGGCCAACTGTATTTTTTTTTTTAAACACAGAAAACAAATAAACAAACCCCAGCTTTTAATATCAAGCAGGTATACTCAATTTCCAAGCTAGAGAGCAGTGACCTCTATGCAAAGGTAAAAAAAAAAAAAAAAAACAAAAACAGTTTCAAGCCAAGTAGCATTTAGAAGCAATCCTTGGGAAGAAAAGGTCCTAAGAAACTGAAGCAACTCCACTCTGCCTTCAATGACTTTTTTAGAAAGGGCAAAGAATAAAAAGAGAAACAAGAAAGAAAGAAAGAAAAAAAAAAAGAAATGTAGCACTGAGTGTATTTTTTTAATGGTGAATTTAAATTTCAGAAGGGCTCATTTCAGCTAAAGTTATGTTTAGCTCACATCTCTACCCTCTCACATCTCTATAGATTAATCTATAGCTCAGAAATCACAGTGTGGCCTTTCACGGACAGTATAATGAACTAGATAACAGCACAATGTAAACAAGAAAAAAGGTAAAGTTAGTAGTAGATTTCCAGCCTTCCTGAGTTATAGCATAGTAACGCACTGAAAAAGGAAGCTTCTCTGAAGAAAACATTTTTGCCACATTGGTGCTGATACTACTACAGCTTCTTAAGACAAATGTTAAAAAGAGACCGTACAGGATCTGCAGTACCGATAGGTAAGTGTGATTTTACAGAAAATTTAATTTAAGCACTTTGGAATTGTGCTGAAGTAGCTGAAATCAGAAAGCAAAGCTATGCACAAGAATGATGACACACAGACTTACCAAACCCAACAAACGGTACTCTCTCAAACCAGTCATGAGCTTTGCTACTAAACCCAATCGTATTGTACAATGACAGGAATGCTACAGCTAGCGGACATAGACTAATTTTGCTCATAAGACGTCCCTCTCAATGCTATTCTTAAACAAGTATTATGCTTTTATTTCTATCTAATCCTTCAATGTTTATTCCGTCATTAAGCAATCACTGTGTTCTGCATTTTCGAAATAGGATGCCAAAAGGCTTAACTAATTTGTGTAATAAGGGATGGAAAATCATCTTCGAGGTTATGGCTTTCAGCAGTACCAGAAAGATGTACTGGTCTAAACTAAATTAATTTTCCAGTTAACTGTTAAACAAATTTCAGGCAAAATATATTTTGAGTTTCAGAACGTGTGCATATGATTAGCTAGAAGTGTGCAAATATGCACCTCCATATCACTAAATATCAATTTCATTACACAGTTCATAAGTGTGACTTACATGGTATATAATTCCACAAAGCAGAAAAAATACTTACAGCCTAGGACAACCAGCAGAAAGTCTTTATTATTATTTACTATATAATACTATAATATCCATATTTCAAAAACATAATCCCAAATTTCGTATCATATAATTTGGAGAAAAAAATAGATCAATGAAACCTGCTGTTTTCTGTTTTCCTCCACGTACCACAAACAACTTAAAATTCAATAATTATCTGATAACAACTTCTTGCCCTTCCTAATCTGCCGCCTTTAAGGGTCAAGACTTTCTGTCACCTAAGTCTATACAAGCCCCCACCTATTAGAGAAGGACATCCAGTTCACAGTCCAGTAGCTATAAAACTAAAAATCTGCCCTAGTCAGAATTTGGAAAGGTTACCAGAAGGGCTAGCAGGAAATTCAGTTGACACATGGTGCCAAAAAGAACACTGAGAGTGCAACAAACCTCCACTCTAGCACGTTGGCAAACAAAAATTTCACAGCATTTATGGTGCAATAACCTATAATCTAATGTATAAAGTTGCCTTTATGTGTGCCAATCTCACAGGGAATTTTCGTAGGTATTAAGCGTAAGAAGTCCATTTCTTAGTCTCTCAGCGTACAACAATCACCTTATTGTCACTTGGTCCACTGTGCATTGTAGGTCTGATTTCATGTAACAATCTTGCTGCATGCTGTCATGTCTGGGTGTAATGATTATGGTATTTGCACTGTTCAAAATCTTACCTCAGGGATGACAGATTCCCTTCCCTTGCTTTCCTCTTTCCTTGTTCCCCCGCCCCTTGATAGCGGGACATTTTAATCCAGGCACCCTCACAGCGGAGTGATGACATCACGACCTTTACTTACATTCGCTGCCTGACATGCAGGACCTGGCCAGTGGTTTAAGGTGTTGAAAGGTTTTGCTGGTTCACTTCGATGCAGGTGTTTCAGGACTGATCTATCACATTTACGGGGCCAGACTCGGTGAAAAGCCCAGTCACTTAAAATACTATATGAAAATGTGCTTTTAGTCAATGTTTCTAAAACTTTTTCATCAAATTCTGTTGGGAATAATTTGATAGGTGTGCTTTATGCTACAAAGCAACAGGCCACCAGGTGATTTTAACTTTTTCTGACTGGTTTGGTTTTCTAGTCAGTTATTGTTCCTCCATTGGTTTAAGCTCTGCAGTCAAGGAAAAATAGATGCAACAAGAGGAGGGGGTGGGGGTGGGGTGGGATCAAAGAAAATATATTTTTAAGAAAAACGTGTAGAAATAAAGAAAAACAGCTAACATTTCAGGGGTTTAGTATGAAATAAAATTCCTTTTAATACTACTATTATTAAAGGAAATATATATATTTCTTACCTGTTAGCAACAGAAAACCATGCTTCAAACAAAAAAAATGTTAGAAGACATATCGTAATTGTTCTTGTACAAAGCTTTCTGATCTGGTTGTCACATGGCATTCCAGATTTAAGTCAGTATCTTTTCCTGCATTCAACAGAATTGAGAAGTTTTCTATGTTTGCAAATATGAAACCTAAATTTCTATTTGTCATGCTTCTCATGTAATTTTTAATTCCAACTTGTTACAATTAGCATTGCACAAATTGTGTGGAATCATTTAGACACATTTGCTAGCACAGGGAATTGATTTATTTTTTTCAGATTTATATGATCATGTTGTGTGATTCTTTCCACTTTGTGATTTTCATATTAGCATGCTGACTTCAAATGTTGCTTTGATTGCTAACATATATACCACGTATATAACTATGTAACATATTTATTATACCCTTAATGCAGATCACATGGAAGAGCAAACAGTCTTCCCAGCTGCTGACTTTACTTGTAAGTGTAATAATTCTGTTTTGAATTCAGCTTCAGTGGCCAATTTTTCCCCACTTAATTTTATTTTTCACTGGAGATTATAATCAGCTGTTTCTTTTATTGAATTTATTTTAATAAAAGCCAGAAAAGATTTCTCTACCAACTGATACAACAGCAATATGCTGGGATCTTTGCACAGTTTACACAGTCTGTGGATTAAAAAAAAAAAANTACAGTACCATAAGCCAAATCCAGTCTTCTGCTACATCAGGTCTTTTCACAGGTCACCATATGCCCCAATTGATTATTTCTAACTCATTCTATGCCAGGCCAGTTCAAGCCACTTAAAATCATATAAGGTCAGCGCATAGTGGGTAAGAAACACATCTTAAGTTCAAGCATTGGCTTATTACTTGGTCATTCATTTATCTGTACAGCTTTGTAAGACTGACAAAAGAAACAAAAGAACATAAGGTGAACGTAATCGAAAAGAGGACCACCAGATGTAGTTACTTGTGGTATTCATCCTGAAAAACATTTAGTATGTTCTCCTATGCTATGGATTTTAATAACAATAAATGCTAACAGCAGAGTGTTAGAGCACGTGTTCAGGAGAGGAACAGTGAAACAAATCCCATGTTTTAGACATTAACTTAGACTTCAAAACTAGGTGAAGCACTTTTCAGGCATTATAACATCATTAACATAATTAAAATTAAAAGCTGGAGTTACTGCTAACAGGTTACAGAAGTGACAAGCCACCAAGGTATACAGTTTTGAGAAACTTTATAGTCAACTTCTGAATGCAAATCTTTGAGAATACGTTTTAAATTTATCTCGAAAGGAGATCAACAGATATACCCACTAAGGCACAGATATTTGAAGATATTAAAAAACCTAGCAATAGAAATTCCATAACTACTTAACTACATATAGTCTGAAATCTTACACAAACATGATTTATTAAGTGATTTACAGAGTGACTGTCTTAAAAATGAAGCACCAGAAAGCCAGTGCAAGGCTGCAAAAGTTGAAAACAAACTACACAACCAATGTGCAAGACAACAGTAAAAATGGATTATAAAGTGATGAGACAGTTACACAGAGGCCAAGTTCATCAATGGCAGTTCAAATAGACAGCCTGGACACCACATTAGGTTTGGGAAATCACCAATTCACTTACTGCCAATTCCTTTTTAATTAGGAGATTAAATTCCTTTTAATTAGGCCTGGCTTGGGATCTCTTTCTGATTCCTTGCTAATTCAAAAATGTATTTATTTATTCATGTTATAGATACAGCAATTAATGACAAATCCTGAATTAAGTCCACAGTACTAACATTATACAATATTTGGTCTTGACACTCACAGACCCAGGTGAGACCAAGTTTCCTGTTTCTTTAGTAGAGTCCACTTCCTAAAATGCAAATCAAATAGTTTCTGGTTTGCCTTACCTACTCAGGACTTTTCCTTAACTCACAGAAAACTGGGTTCTTACTGTCAAATTTTAAGCTTTACCTTCTTACTCTTTGTAAGTTGGGAAACTGAAGAAGAGTCTAACTTTACCCAGAAGTCTTCCATAGTCTAGGAGTCCCATGCCCACCCAACTTCTCACACTGCCCCTCCCTTACAATGCTCCAGCATTTGAGCATCACTCCTCCCTTCCCCTCCCGCAATACACTTCTTATGTTTATAACATTACAACATAGTCTAACATAACCAGAACACAAGGCATCCTGGGTAGGTCATTAACATCTCATTCTTTGAACAGAAAACTAGATTCTAATTTTTATCCCTCTCTACCTGAAATTACCTTGTAACATGCAAAACACCCAGAAATATCCTTTGGTTTATGTCATGTGTTCTACCAGTCTGAAAAATGTTCCCTGAAAACAGGGACAGTTCTTAATGCAACGCTATAACAAGGACCACAACAGCCCAGCCGTAGGATGGACATACACATTTTTATGCACATGGAACTGAGGTTCACCAGAAGCTCCCAGAGTACTTCTCAATGGACTTGCTTCTGCCCCATGGCAAGGCAGGCAGGGGCTGCAGTATGCAATGTATGCTGGGTGTCTGGGTATGCCTAAAGGTACCCCAGTCTGTGAGATCACTGAAGCAGGATTTTTGGCTGTTCTGAGATCCAACAGAGGAGCAACTGCCTCAGTGCTCAGAGAAAACTAAGTAACCTGGTCCCTTCTCTTTCAGATTCTTGACTTACAGAAGACCTTCCCTTTAACACGTCCTTTCAATCATAACGTGCAACAGAAAATTCAGTATATCAACACGAACAGTTTAAAGAACTACATTAAGCAAACACTATCATTATTTTATGCATTATCTCCTGCTGGCCAACAATTATTTCCTACTTATACTGTTATAAACATGACGTCACACCTTGTTTCCTGCTGGGATACTCTTACACAGATATAACAAGCCTGCACTCTGCCAGTACCAAAACCAAAGTCAGCTGCCTGATGCCTGACAAAAAGAGATGAAAACTCCAAATACTTAGTAAACAGATGTTGAAGTTGTATATTTTAAACTCCCCTCCATCAGACTGCAGTTTTAGAGACACTGTTTTAATAAACGCTGCCGTAGAAAACAGAATTCAAATATTTTATTTATGACTGTATGTTCCAAAGTAAGGGTGAAAGGGAAAAAAAAAAAAAAGCATGCACACCTAAATATAACGGGTAATTTACTGTGGAAAAAACCCCATACAAATGGAAAAATTTTTAACTCCTGTTGTACAATTCTTTCAGAAACTTGTTAACAATGTAGGAAAAAAAAAAACCAAACCCTTGATGCCATTTATAAGTCTAACTCTTGCAGGCATGTTCCAAGTCCAATAAAGAAGGTTAATGCTACAATGGCAGTCAGAAACATGCAAGTCAAAACACAATCCAGGAAGAACAAAGCACCCCATACAATCCAAATTTCAGCAGCACTAAATAACATCCCACCTGTCAGTATGTCAAACAGCTTGGCGTGTTTCCATTATAAGACAAAAGTCACTTTTGTTTGTGTGTCAAATGTGCTCTGAGCAAAAGGGGGGGAAAAAAAAAAAAAGAGAAAGAGAAAAGCTTTTGGAGAGTATAGACAGTTCCAAGAGGTTGAAAAGGAAAAAAAAACCTTAAGCAATAAATAACAATCATGGCTACCACCTTTGTGTTTGTGTTCAAAAATAGCATTTTAGTCAGCCAGATGTTACAAATATAGTTACAAACACACGGAATGTACAAATTTAGACATCACTGATGCATGGAAGATAACACAGGGTGGAACATACCCTGCAACTTAAAAGATTATCTGCAATTTACAAATGAGATCCAAAGAGAAATGTTTGTACGTTAGTACCTCCTGTTTTCCATTTCTCTAAGAATTTTTGTGTGCTGACATAAGGGAAGAGGAGAGGGAAAGAAAGGAGGTGGACAATGTGACCTAGTATTGCCTTTTGATTCCCGAATATAATTTCACAATATAAATTTATTTTTATTTTTTTTTTAATAATCTGTTTCATTTGTTTCAAACACAAACCTTGAACTTGGACAAACAGTGACATAACAGATCACCTTTGTCTCAATACAAGCCAAGGTACTTTGCTAAGGAAGCAGACAATCTATCACTGGTTTTGAAACTCATGGTTTAGTACGCTCTCTAGAAATAACAATAATTACTTTATTCCAGGTTGTAGGCTGTCAGACTACTTGGTTTGGGGTACAAGAAAAATCAGAATTGGAAAATGCAAATGGAAAGATAGATGGCAATACTTTACCATTCTGTCCTTGGATGTCAAAGAACTTTACGGCTAGGAATTATAAGCCTCACCGTGGGAGACAAGCAATATTTAATGAAGACAGTCATTCCTAATAAGACAATGAAAGCAGGCCCCATCCCAAATTCATTGCATTAGTTTACAATAAGGAAAAAAAAAAATAACCACAGGAGAATTCCAAGAAAGCATTTTAAGATACTAAAAAAATTACTACACTTAGGTTATCCCTGAATAACCAGCAAACCTGCACTTCCTGTGTCCTGTATCTCAGCCATAAATTGCCAGATGAGCCTCAGGGGTTTTCAGCTTCAGCTGAGCCTGGACCCCCTGGCAAAGGAGCAGCGAGAAAGACTAACAGCTCCTTGTCCAAGAAGCCTCTGCAAGACCCAACCGCTGCAGAGGTCCTGCCTCACACTGCTGCATGTAAAGCTGCAAAAATGTGCAATGTCAGCAGGTTTTCAGAGCAGCCTAAGCTATATGAGGAACCTCTCATGTTTCCGGCATCTACCTTAAACTGTCCTTAACCTACTTTAACTAATTCCTTAAATTTATCATGGAATAGTAATCCAGAGTCTCACCCAGCAAGATACATCGGCATTAAGCAGCTTTGTAAACACACTAACTGGTATGAACCTTTCCAGTTGCCTACTTCAATTCTTAGATCGACTTCCTTCTCTAAAAGTCTCCTCTAAGAATTTTAGGTAGTATTTCCTATTGCTGTTTGAATCACTTCTGAGTGGTTTTTGATACTGGGATGAAGATTCAGAACGTGAGATTCACAAAAAAAAATATAATCTTTCTATTTGTGGAAATAAAACCCCACAAAAATACATAATCAAATAAACTTTGGAGTACTGACTTCACTCAACAGAAAACTGAGTAATAAACAAACCTAAGATAGTATTTAACTATCTCAAGTAGTCTGAAGTGTGTTAAAGTGAAGAAAAAAATTCATTAAAAAAAGAAAAACTCCTAGATCCTGTAAATACAAGCTAGCCATGCACAGAAAAATGTCAAATTAGCAGAAGAAAAAAAAAAATACCCTCATACTTTGCAAAATAACTGGACACTGTTTTGGCACATTCTTAAAGCAACTACACCTGGGCACTGGAGAATGTAAAATATGAATCGTAATGTACAATGTAGTATTATGTAAGAAAGCATGGGCTCCATAACACTGGTACATAACCAACTAAATCCTTTAACCTTTTTAGCTGGATGTTATCCTAGAATATTTTCAGAACATTGGCAAACCTTTTGGAAACAAATCAGTGACAAATACCTAATCTCACGACTTCAGCTCCTGTGGAAAGGCAGCACGGGGAATTCAGGAGGAAGGCTATATCCAGTGGCAGCCACTGAATGGCTAGTCAAGGTGCTTTCACCTACTTAGAAAACACCACCTAAAAATCCCCTTTCCTACATGAATTAATGTAGAATTCAGGCTCAAAAGCAAAGCCAACATTCTTTGATTCTATAATTCCTGCAACAGAGCTACATCTGTGGTTGCTTATTATTATTGTTATTTAAGATCAGTAGGCAACTAACTCATATCACTAAAATAGATGGAGGGTATTAGGAATTAATGAGATCATCATCTATCTCATAAAGGAAGTAAAAACATTTACTCCATTCAAAAAGAAAAGGGCAAGGATTTAGAAGATCTTGACAGACTGATTAAAAAAAAAAAAAAAGAAAGTAAATCATGTCCAGGGCAGAATAGTCTTTGTGGAATTAATCTCATCTCATTGGGGTCTCAGCCAGAAGGAAAGTTTGCTCATTTTGGAACTGAGACTTCAAAACAGAAGAGAAACTCCAATGGTAAGACACAATTGTGTTAAAAATAAACTTTTAAAAATGAACTGTCACATGCTTATTTGCATACTCTTTCTTACTTATCTTCTTTAATTAGAAGATATTGTGATCATCACAAGGGACCACACTTCTCAAGAAAAAAGAAAGGAATAACATGCTGATACCTTAAGTCAGGAGGCAGGCAAATTGGTAATATAGTAGTTTCAAAATAAATTTAAATGATTTTACGAAGCATGTTAGTCTTTCTATGTCTTTATTAAATCATATATTCACCACAGGTAGAAAATCCAAAAAGTGAGAAAGTTAAATTCTTTGCCCTACAAAGGTCATTGCAAAGGAACATGGTGGGAGGGAGGGGAGAGAAATCAGAGGAGACCGGGGAGAGCTTGTAAAATGTTTAAGTTTTAAGGAATGACACTGGAACACATCCAAGATCAATCTCCATTCAATTTCATAATTTCTGGGACAAGCAGCAGGTCCTTCACACTGCATGGAGTAAAATCAAGAAATGCCAAGAACAACAGGCATAATTCTTTCAAGATCATTCCATCAGGATTTTGCAAACAAAACCAGATTGAAATATCTGGGGGAAAAAAAGTTGCTGAAGGGAACAAAATTTTCACTTTGCTCCTCTCTCACTACTATTTTGAATCTACTTCCCCTCCATCTCACAAAGACCTTCTAAAAGACAAGGAAGGAAGCTCGAAAGAGAACACCCGTGTACTTCAGCTAGTTGAAAAAACCAAACTGTTCAATTGGTCACCTTTTTCATGTAAAATACGAGCCTTCCCAAGATTTAGTTGGTTCTCGTTATGTACATTTACTATCAGAGGCTCCCTGATCTTGCAATATTAACTAGCAGTTGCAGGTTTACACTGCAATGTTTATATTAGGCTGTCAATGCACAGAGAAAATTAATACAACTCCCACCTGCAGTCACTGCTGTTAGTTTATGTCCACAGCACATGCATGCAGGACTCGGAACACCACTTCTGCTGCAGCCCTGGATTCCCTAGGAGGCCTCTCCAAACATCTCCTGTTACATATGGCCTCCATGATATCCCCGTGGGGCAGAACTGTGGTTGGATTTAGGCACAGGCAAAGGCAGCAGTAATCTAGAGCAGCATATTGCTGGGGAGCAAGGAAAAAAAAAAAAACAAGTAAAGGTATTCATGGCCATACGCTGTGCTGTCAGATGGCTGGAGAGCCAAGGGGGCTACTACGGCCCCAAAGGCAGAGGTCTGGACAAGGCAGCAACCTTTCCCGGCTCCAGCAGGAGATGCCACCATCTCCTGCTCCCACATGTGGTGACAAAATTAATTTCTGCCTACACCACACAGAAATTTTGTACTGTCTCTGATAGAACAGTATACCTGTAAGTCCTCAAAGAAAAAATGACAGAAATCAAAATCATTAAACCTGTATATTATAACATGTACAGATGAGACCGCTCGTACCCGGTTTCAGAACCCCAGTCTGTGTATTTCCAGGAAGAGTTAGATATTATCAGATCCCCTGAGTTTTAAGCCTTTTCTTAAAATCCCAGCTCATGGCAAAGAGATCCTCAAAACTCATGCAAAAAACATTGCTAATGAAAGTCTCCAAAGCTTTATTCAGATACAGTTACGATATCCCCCTCTCACAATTTTGTACTCTTGTGATTTTCAAAGTTTGCCTTGTTAAAATCAGATTCGTGATGCTCAGCTGCATGAGACTGTCCATACTGCAACAACTGTTAAATTATACAAGAGATTAGAAACTGGAAGCAGCTACCCACTCTATGTCACAGGTTTTAATGTAAGTTTTCTATTCAATTCTGTTGCTTTCTTCCTTGAAAGTGAATTATGAAACAGGAATATTTTTTCAGCCACATGTCTATTCTAACATTGAAGATGTCAATAAATCTACTCTCATTAAAGAAAGAATTTTATGCCTTACAAGCTATGACTGTCAAAGCAAGTACATGTGTCTTCCCTGTTTCTTGGTCTAGATAGGTTAATCCTATCCTATTCCTTTTTCAGTATTCTGAGACCATACACTACCACGTGGTTTGCTTGTAGGATTACACTTATAACCAGAAAACACAGAATTTCAACCTCAGCAAGCTAATGGAAGTCAGCTGAAATGTATCATATGCTAAAACAGTTAAAAGAAAAGACATTTTAAAAAAATAATTTACTAGTAATAGTAGTTGCTTGCTAAAATTTAGTTAGGATCAGAGCTATGACCACAGTTAATTTTTTCATCTGGCAATAAACTATCAACTTTTTTTTGTCAAGGACACAGCTTTCTATGAGTGGTGTCAGTCAGCTGTTTTTGATAATCAGGGGAAATTCAACAGGTGATTTTGCAAAGATGACTGAGAAAAAAACATACTTGAGATTAAAATTTAATACTTAACATTTCTGACAACAAATAAAATATATTCATCATGTATCCATGAAAATGAATAGTATTTTTTAAAAAAGCTACAACACATGAAAAAAGTATTCTAAGTAATGAAGAACTAAATTAGACTGCATAGAGCAACTGTTAATAGTTTAGCAGTTCTTTATAAAAGATTAATACCTCCTGATATTAGCAAGTAAAACACCACCTCAATGTGACAAAATTTTGTTACATATCTATGACAGCCTGCAAAAGAGCATCATTGAAACATCTCAAAAGCAGAAGATGATTGGGCATCCTTACTCAAGTGTAGTGCACAACTCTACCATTAAACTCTCTTGTATGCAGGTAAATCCAAGAGACTGGAGAGACAGAGATTATTGCATTATAAACACCCTGTGCTTGGAGTCCCATGATGAAAAACATGGGATAATTTCATTTTAAGAAGTCAGAAATACATAATGTTTACTCTTTAAGACTACACAGAAGCTTTCTAAGAAAGAACACTATAGACTAGGGTCTTAAATACACAAAGACAAAATACAACTATGGCTAAAACCACGCGATTTTGAGTAATTGGATTGGTAATAGCAGAAAAAATACTTTGAGGTATGCATAGTATGTAGGCTAAATTCCAGCAGCCCCAGCAGAAGTACTGGCCAAGAGAAGAAGGACACTTCCCACATGAGCGCTGGTTTACTGTAACACTTGTGGCTGAACTTTCTTTGAAACACAGCAAGAAGAAAACATGGTCCAAGGTACAACAGTCTAGCATAGGTTCCACCTGAGTATAACAGAAAGAAGGTTGGTGTGCCAGAGGAGAGCTTGCATGTGCAAGTGTATGTGAAAAATACTTCTAAAACATGGAAACATTTTACATAGTATGAAATTATGACCAATTTTCTCTAGAAGACAGGGGGTTTTTTTTTGCCTCAGTGGGCAGAAAGCCTCCTGCAAATGCACTCCTGAATCCTCATTGTAGTGCTGTCCAAGAAAGGCTGCATCCATTCTGCAGATGTGGCACTGTCGCCATTCACCCATCCTTATGGGAATAGCCTATGGACACCAAAGTTTGAAATCCATCTTGTCCCACACATTTTACTACCAGCTCAATACATGCTCCAATGTCCCCATTTTATCTCGGTGAGCCATGAACTTCAGTGACGAGCTAGGACCATATAAAAGCTACAAAAACGTTGTTTTTCTCTTCATCGTGCCCCTTCCCCTTTCCCACACTACCTCCCCTTGAAACAAAAGGAATGGAAGAGGAAGAAAAACTATTGCTAACGTAAATTACTGTTCAAGGGAACAGCAAAGAAAGGCAGGCGAATGCAAAACCAACTCAGCCAAATGGTGAGCAGATAACATTGGGTAGGACACTGTACTTCACTAATCAGATAAGCATTAATTGCACTTGTATGACTGACTCAGAATGACAGTTGCTTACAAGGAGCATCAAGAAACACGCATTATCACATGGCAAATTTATTCTTTTGCAGAGTAAACCTCTTTACAATATCCTTAAACATCTTTACTTTGCACATTAAATAAAGGCATTTTAAATGTAGCATTTCATCTGGTACATTGATAGTAAAATCATACTCGTCTAAACACAACAGTTTTGGCTGATGCTTCAGTATCATTTTGTCCTGTTAAGAAGCTTATATGTTCTTGTTCTTCTCCCATGATCCAAAATACCTGCCAGACACTCTCGTAGTTTTGGCCATACTTTTTTTCATGAATGAACTCGCCAGTACATTTCAAGGTCATGTATTGTTTTTAAATCACAAGCATAGAGTTGTTTTAAATTTCCCACATCTCCCTTTACATACACAGAGTTTCCCTTTACTCCTTCTTCCCATACATATAATTTGGCAATGGAGGGAGGGGAGTGTTTGGGAGTTTTTTGGTTGGCTGGTTGGTGTTTGCTTTTCCCATGCATCTCTTGTGGTTTCACTTAAACTGCCAACCATTTAACTAAATTTTGGAGCAGATCATTAGTAGTATAAAAAGCTTACTGCTTATTTGTAGAAGAAAAGTAATGTGACAATCTGAGTAATATCAGAAGACCTAAAAATGCATTTTTCTAATGAAAGTAAAGTGTATGCACTCATCTAGTCCCAACAAATTATTTTCTCCATACCAGCTTGCTTCTTGAGCAATAAGCAGTGTTTTGTTTTAATTCTTGCAGCTGAGTGAACTGTACTGGTGGCTTCTACCTATACAGAAAACTCAGGGGAGGAAAAAGAATCCTAAATAATATGATCATAATTAATTGGTACTCTAATTTATTCAGTCTTAAGGGATTATAGTTGATTAAAAACAAAAGAGAACATTAACAACATTCTTAATGAAGCTTTCACATTTGCTGGTGGAAAACAGAAGTTCTGATGCTTTACAGTTTAGAATAACTATGTAATGTCTGTGTGTTACAGTTAAAAGGGGGATCAGTGGTGGGGTGGAAAAAGCTCTTAATTCCATCTTCAAGAAATGAAGTTAAGAGACAAAGCAGTTGCTGCTACTTATTAAATATTGCTGCTCAGCTATATTACATTAATTCCTTAGCACACATCTTTCCACACCCAGGTTTATAGGTCTCTGATGATCCACAAGCTCAATGTGAATGGTCTACAGGAACATAGCTTGTTTAAATGTTTTTAATTAAAAACTCAGTAGAAATGCACACAGTTCTCCATGAAAGAGGCAAAGGGTAAACAGTGGCCCTTTGGTATAGAAACCATGGGAACCGCTGTCCCAGCATGATGTCAAAGGTACCATGAAAACATAAATACCAGTAGAAACTTCACCCAGTAGACTGACATCAGGATCTTAGTCACTTCGATTTTAAGGATTGAGCTTTATTATCAGACACCCAGGACTAGCTTTTCCACACCATCTTAGTAGTAGTAATGCATGACTGTTTCTTGTACACCAGACTAATGGTTGGGTACTGTTATAGTCTCTCCAGGTCCAGTCAAATATATAACTCAGTAGCAAGCCAGGTATGCATGAAAACTTGTGATGCTCGTTATTGGTCACTGCAGAAAAACCCTCACAAGACTAACGATGCCCAGTCATAACAAGCCCTCTTTCCTTGCAGGTACCTTTGCAGCAACTACAAAATAAGTGTGCTAGCTTTCAGCCAGAGAACCACGAATCAATATCCAGCAAGCCACAGCTGTCAGTCCATCACAACAGTTCAGAAGCCGGCAGACTATACCCAGGAGATTTGGAGCGATTTACAGCCTGTAGTTGACCCACACAGGTATAAAACAGAAAAATGCCTGCTCATCCATTTACTAAATCCATCTCGGGTGAATTAACTCAAAGAATATTTTGCCTGCTACGTTCATGCACCTTTAGCCTGGTCTCACAGCCAGGGAAAAAAAGTCTGTAACAAACTCCTTCACGGTCATGGTGACACAGAACAACTCTTTTCTCTAGAAGTCCACAAAAGGACAGAATTGCCACCAGAACAGACAGTGATGAGGCAAGTCTGCTTTCCTAAAAAGAGCTAGGACAAGGGCAAATTGAGTAAATCAGAAGCTACAACATTTTGCAGTATTATTTAAGCTTTGTTTTGCCACTTAAAAACCCCCACAAACAAATAAAAAAACATCAGCCCACTTCCCCCTTTCCCCTTCAAACCCACAAAACTGAAAGTACCCTCTAAAACAGCACTGCAACCATGCAGTCCTGCAGTTCAGCTCCCTATTGCTCCATTAAAATCTGTCTTTACATTAAGGAAGAAAATTCAAACTCTTCTTAAAAGCTTCAGGCGATGAGTTACCACGTGCCAAACCGTTCTGCTGATCCTTTGAGCAATCTTATTACTACTCAGAACAGGGACACAAATCCTGTCACCAGAAATGTATTCAAGGGTATTTCTAGTCCCAGACTTTCCAACTAGCTACCGGCCTCCCCAAAGAGTTCATTAAAAAAAAAAATAAAATAAATGTGTGAATTCATCTGTGGAAGCTTGATGTTGCACCAAGTCTTCTGCAGGTTAGGAAAATGAAAACTGGAGTCCCTTACCCTGCTCAGTTGGTCCTCTTGCAGGATTTATGCATCTACTCTTGTGTTGATTAACAAATCAACCACCAGTAGTGGCAATAGGCAACTACCTAGTCCAGACCTCGGGCTGCAGTCACACCATTCTCCACATTCTCATCCCCAAGCAATAATATGAGCAGCAACAGCAGGCAGCACCTTCTCAGGAAAATACTACAGTTACAGATGGGCTGAGAGAGGTTTACAACACATTTTTGCTCTAATGTTTTTTTTAGAATATCCAATGGGAGGACAGAGGAAGTTCTGGTGGCAGTGGCACACCATAAACCCAAGTCTGGTCTTGTTAAAGATCCATTTCTTCTTTGCCAGATCAGTGGTAAGTGCAGAGGTGGGGAAGCGCTGGCACTGCTTCTACCTCAGCCTCATCTTCCCACATCCATCTGCAATAAGATGGTGAAAATCTCCAGAAAACTCAGAACCACTCCTTGCACCTCAAACAAGGCACAGACTAGACTTGTGAACTTGAAAAAAAAACAAAAAACCAAACCAAAACTGTTTTGTTTTTTCTTTTTAAACTTGAATTTTGGAGTATGGACACAATATCCAAATTTTTTATCTGCACTTTACTTCGAAATTTGTTAACAGCTTAACATCAATACTTTACCAAGCCATTGCTACTGATGAGTAACAAGAAAAGGAACACTTAACACTCAAAGATTCTCCAAGACAATTTAAGAGAACCGAAATAAAATAACACCAGCTTTTTTCTTCAAAGTCTAAATAAGCTATTGCAGATGAATAGCAATTACTTACATATTGCAAACACAAGAGCCAATGAAAATAATTTTCAGTCTATTTGTACACACTATAAATCAGCTAAATAAATCATAACAGAAAGACAGGAGCTTACACCATAAATTGCAAATTTTTAACAAGTGAGCATTGCACCACCCTGAGTATCAGAACCTTGGCTTGCTCTCACCTCTCAAGTGTCAACAGTGAGGGAAGAGTTAAAACCGAGGACTGCTACTTTTAGCTTGGTGTTTTAGCCATTAGAGTACATTTCCTACTAATCTCCTTTTTGCTCCTAAATAGTTTTTTCAATAGCGTTGATTGCTCCAAGGCTCCTATCTGCAGAACTGCAATGAAACTACAAATAGTATTTAAGCTTAAGATTGAATTATCAAGTATTTTCAGGATATAGAAGGCAGGAAACAGCAACACATTATGTAATTCAGCCATTATATACTGCCATAATAAATATTTAGAAATTCCAAGACTCTCTAAAGAAGCCTTTCGTGCACAGTATCAGCATTCATCCCTTCAGGGTGTAACATGCAGACTGCTTCTCCACGGGGAGTTTTATCTTATTTCATTTTCGTACTGCATTCCACCTCTATGTCGCCAACCAAATTGTTTCCTGTTTTATTGTACAGAAGACCAAGAAAATGTTTAGTAGTTGCTATCTACTTTTAATGTATAGTGATGAAATTTTAACCTAGGGCACCTAATATATCTACTGTTATTTAACCGTAGAAGGAGTCAACAGGGCCCCCCCAAAGGGCCAAAATACCGTATTTTTAGATCCAATTTTTATGCTTAATATTTAAAAATACTTTAACATTTATTGGAATTGCTTAATTTTCATTGTAAAAACTTGGCATTTATGTTTTTGTGGGTATTAAATGCCTTGCTCACTTGAGAAGTGACAGTGTTTCACAATACAGAAAGTACTTTATAATTTTATCTTTCAAGATAAACATTGCAGCCTTAGCTATGTAACTACAATGTATAATTATGACGAACTTTGGCACAATCTTCCCCTTCTGAAAAGGGACAGTTTCTCTAACTGATTATCATGAAACACATTTATTTTAAAATTGGAAAAAAATTCCAAAGTTATATAAAAATAATAATTTTGTTTTTAAATGTCTTGCTTACATGACATCAAATCTGAAATAAGCATGTATTTTAAAAAATCCTTTAGTTTAATTGTGATAAACTGAGCTACAGAGACTTCCAACATCCTAATACAATTAACTAGACCCATTAGAGTGCACCATATTAGCTCCTGAAATCTGCAATATCAATGTTATAAAAAGCAATGACTAATAAAGTTTTAAGGACCGTAACCTGTGTTTTCGATACACGATTCACAAATAGCCTGTAATTGAAACATAGTTCCTCCTAACAACATATTAGATAGCCCATTACTCAAAAGTGCAATGGAAGTAACAACCCTCAGTGCAAAACAGACCTAAACAAGCTCTTGCTCTATTAGAGAACACACCAAGAAGAGCACTGATTTAATCTGATATATCTAGCGCTATCTGCACCTGTAATACCAATGGAGNAACCAAAAAACAACTGATCTCCACAAGTTTGGGTACAGCTACGTCATGACTGGAGCATGCTAAGAATAGTGCCTGACACAGTAAAAAGTTATCACATTGCAAAGTCTGAATTATTCTCGCAGAACACAACACTTGAAAAATCCTGAAGCATTTATTTTTCCAAAGCAGTTTT
Source organism: Nycticryphes semicollaris (assembly GCA_013400055.1). Taxonomy (NCBI): domain Eukaryota; kingdom Metazoa; phylum Chordata; class Aves; order Charadriiformes; family Rostratulidae; genus Nycticryphes; species Nycticryphes semicollaris. The sequence goes on from VXBJ01007139.1 coordinate 305,450, forward strand.
ATAAACATAACCTAGTCATTAGAATATGTTAGTATAATTTATAAAGTGACTTATAAAGTACTTATTACGACTAAATGGCTGTAACACACACATTCTAGTGGGGAAGCATATGAACTTCTAAGACCAGCCCATCTTTGAACCTCTAGGCTGTAGCTCATGCTCTGAAGTAGGAAACCATAAATGGAAGTTGTTGCTTTCTTCACTTCACGTACACGATGAAAGGTCCTTACAAAATGCACGTAGGATGCCATGATGACAGATCTTACAAGTAAAGCAGTAACACAGAGGATCTACAGTCCTTGCTACTTCAGATCTATATTAGCAGCACAGGCCAAAGGGACAACACACCATCCTACCTTGCTGATGCAGTTAAACTTTGTTGCTTTTCACAATGAAACAAAAGGATTTGCTAAGAGGCAGATGGATACCCTCCCTCTGCAGAAGTTTGTTTTAAATGAGCTAGCTCAGGGAACAGCAGCATCTTAGCTACAGATGTGCTGGAACATGCCTCAAAAGTGTGGGGCTCTGGAGGAAGGATTTGAAAAAGTTAGACGTATTAGATTAGAAGGAGAAGATTCTGGTTTTAAAGATTATTATGCATGAAGGCACTACTGGTTTGGGGGTAAAAGGGTAGAAAGGTAGTTTGTATCCACTGTCAGCTGCTCAGTAAAGATCTTAAGTCATCACAGGTGAAGCAGCCTGAGGGCAAGTAAACAATTTACACTCAACTTCATTTTCAGATGAGAGACATACTGTAACATTTTTTTTTTCTTCAATTCAAGATTTTCAAATTCCTTTCATAGGTAGAATATGAAGAACTCTGAGCTATTGAGCAAATCTGCTCTAAATCCAGTGGTATTTAACCAGGAATTATATAGCCTCCACTTATAAAGTTAAATCAAGCTATTTAAAGACAAAAAAAAAAAACACCCTAACAAACAAAATGACGAACATAGAACTTTAGATATAGCTTATTAAAAAAACCAAACTAAACCAAAACAAACCACAAAACAAGAGAAAAATAATATTCCTGTAACACTCCATAGGAGGCTGCTGTTTCTGGTTTGGTTTGTTTCAACTACAAAGCCAAAATCAGAGTAGCAGTATTACAGCAAACAGGCTGTAGAAGGGACTGAAGCAATAATTTACACAGGTAGCAACATCAGTTGCATAGCATACAAGTTTCTGTGTGCTTGGGATCTTCCTCTTCTGAGCAACACTTGAGAGACACACAGAAAACTAATTCCATAATATTCTATAATACTAACAATGCATGCTAAAAAGAGATTCTACTGTGGTACCTACAGTATTCAAAAAGATGTGGAGTATTTCAAGATGTCCCTGTTCAACCTCCCTGCATGGCTTGGGCTAAATGACCTTTAAAGGCATCTTCCAACTCCAATAACTCTATAATTCTATGATTTTTTTTTTTAATACACAACCAACAGCCTCTTCCTAGCTCTCATTCCATGCACACACCTACATAGATACAATTGTACTTTCCTCACCAGGCAACTACACTAGCCTACAGGTTTGATAGAGCTGTGCATATTAATTTTAAAAATTTAATTTGATCCAAAAATTTCATTCTTAAAGTTGCCTGGATAATATTTTTCTTCCGGGAACAAATACAAAGCCTATGATCTGGCTTTTGCTAAGTACATCTATGTACGTGCTAAGTACTGTACATCTGCAGTGATGGTCTACAGGTGTACAGATGTTGCGGAGTTCATCTTGTGAAAGGTGAGGTTCGCGTCTCCAGCACCTGGGATGAAGCCCACATACGCCATTATCAAACAAGACAAATATTCTCAGAATTGACTTGGTACAAGAAGGAAGGTCTGGCTCAGGGTGAAGGCGGTCTTAGCATAACTGTCTTCATTGGAAAAAATTACACCAGCTTCAACTTTTGCATACTATGTGGTTGTGTCATTATAATAAGCAGCATTCAAAAAACAGTCTGTGCATGTAAAGTGCTGTACAATTTTTTGATGCAACAGGCACTTTTATGTTTTTGTTTGTTTGATATTAAGCAGTCTGACAAAGGACAAATACCCTGAAAAAGTGTTATCTTCTATCATCTTTTAACCGTATTATTTCTGCCAACAGCCTTTATTCAGAAGCTGATTTTGGCTAGACAGATGAAGTTGCAGGATAGTGCTGTTTATATTTGCCTGTCGTGTTTGGCAGTTCGGTTTTTGTCTTGTTTTGGGTCCTCCTCCTGTCATGTGCCCCCCCCCCAATACAGGCTAGTATTTCTACCTCTATTATCTCACTGGTCCCTAGAGCTAATTCAGATGACTGCCAAATGGCACAGATAGAAAATTCAAGGCATGAAGTTCAGTACATATTTATACAGCAGCTAAAATAGAGCTTTGCATTCAAAAGGACTGACACAAGGCATTAGTGCTGAGCATTCTCTGTTTACCTTTAAGATCACCTTGTTGACAACAGAATTAATTAGTGATCAGATATATTAGGATGCTGATGAGGGTCTTGTGTGTGAAACCACTACTCAAAAAGCATCATGCGTACAGTGAACCTTGTTTTGATGCTTGCAGGGCATTAATTTGTTTGCTGTTTTAAAAAATGAGGGGTCCATATAGCAACTTTTAGTCCTAAATGTGACTTAATGAAACATTTTCCTAACTTGATCTGAGGGGAGGGAGTGTGTGAAAAATCAGTTTCTCTGTCAAAGTGGAAACAGTGGATGTGGCAGATAATTATGTTCTTTTCCCAATTTCATCGTATATAGTTGCCATACTGTTTGATGTGCAGACAAATAGGTGGCTTCGCTACCGCATGTATCCCACATTCTCCTTCCCACTAAGGAAGTTAGACCTGCAAAGCTATCCAGAAGCAAGAGCAAGCTGCTGCAGATCACCACACTTTCAGTATCTGTGTATTTCGTATTTTCACATTTTATTATTGTTGTAGATAGTTGTATCCACTAGGCCCCCTGGGATAAAGTTTGGCCTGTGTTTCAAGAGGAACTTGAAGATTAGGAGGTGGGAACAGATGGTTCTATTCAAAGCCTTTTAAATCAGTTCCAAAGTGTAATATTTTCACATACTCCCCATGCTTACCACCCATCTAAAAAGAAACCAAAAAGAAAGAAGAAAAGAAGAAAATACTTAAATCAGAAAGTGACAGAAAAGGTGAGAATTCCATCTGGCTTTTGTATGTTAACTTGGTAAGTTTTATTAAGCAATGAAACACCCAATCCACTACCTTTATGCTATTATCATTACATTTAGCACATAACATGACAAACACTTGACATCTTTAGCGTTATTAATATAGGAAAAATAGATTTGATGGCATTCCAAGTAATGTATGTGCCGCACAATGCAAGTAAGTGTTCTAACAATGCAGTTCAGCATGTATAAAATGTGGTATCTAACAATTTAATAAACAGTTAACAGAGCACTCTTTTCTGCTATTCTTTCTTAATAGTTTCATGTCTTTTGTATAAGTTTCCCACATAGTGCTACAAAGATAAAAAAACAGGGAAAAGAAAGAAAATAAAAGTTAAGAGATAAAATACATCCGATTAATAGACAAAAACAACAGTGCAGATAGTGTAGCCTCCAGATTTCATTGCCTGTCAGACAAGCAATTTCTCACTTTAAACACAGCATTTAAGAAATAATTTTGATATTGTTAAGAGAAACACAGTAATTAGAACCCTGTGGGAAAACTACCATTTTACAACGATTCTTTAAATCACAGTCATTGACAAAATTAATTATTTCCCCGTTGCCTTTTCATTTTCAGTCATAATTTCTAAAGCAAGGTTGTTTAGAACTAGTTCTAAATGTTATGTGAGCGAATCGGCAAATATACTAATACATGTACTGATAACAATTTCAGTAAAGGAAACAAAGTGGGGACAGGCCACTACAGATTGTCAGGAAAAAATTGATCTATACACTTAAGTTTCCCCTTACTTATAGGTTATGGTTACAAATAATCACATCTGTGCTTAAATTTGTGAAATATACCCATCTGCATTTGTAGAAAACGATATCTTAAATGAGAAAATTTAATTTAGCAAGTATATAGTTTCTGATTTCATGCAAATCTAGTCAGGTTGCACAAATTGCTTGATGTAGCCTGAAAGCTAAATAAAGAAAAAAAAAAAAAAAGCACTAATTCATGAAATCAAAAATTGGCAACCACCACCATCACTGCTGTGCAAGCAGCAGTCCAATAAAGCCAAGAGGAGACACATTAGAAAGTTTAGTCTACAGAGTATCAGTAGAAGTGAATCAGAGATGTATTTCCACTTAACTGCTTCATCCAAACTATGTTCTAACATTCTAGCATGACACTGCCGTAACTAGAAGAGGTGTTATAACTTGAGTAGAGCCCATTTAAGAGTTCAGGAGATGCATGAAGTAGTCGCCTCTGTGATGAAGGTCTTGCAACACAGTCAATACAGCAGGTGGAGATTAACACAGAAATTAACCAAATGGCACCTACGCAAAGGTCTAGTGACAGCCAGATTTCCACACAGCCATGTGTGCCTTGGGATGTTCTTTTCAAGCTTGTAGACACAGTGAATGAAAGCCACTTCAAAAAGTTTAGAAGTTATTTGTGAAGTTTTTATTCATAATGTTTAATTACATTATGGAAAAAGTTCCTCTTCAAATATTAAAGACAAAATATTCATCCTTCCACACCCCACATAAAACAAAAGTTCCTGCCTACTTAAAAAAAAAATATCCAACCATAAATTAAATTTTAAGCTATGTTTAATTAAGGTTCAATTGCTTCCTTGCCTTGAAACGTAACTGCATTTTCAATATATTGTTCTTGTGATCTTTAAATCTTCGAACTACTTAAGCTCCACGGCATTAGAAAGCCACATGTTTCACTCTAAATAGTGCAGTTTGTGAACATGTTAACGTCTAACAGTTAATATGCATATGTAACATGTCATTAAGAAAGATACCTCTCCTAAAAAAATACTAACATTTGCTTACAGAAGCAAAGTCAACTTTAATCTATACTTGCTGACAGAGACGATAATATATTGCAGACAGTTCCATTTTATCCATGGGTCTCACTATAGTAAACTTTCTGTTGCTTCCCCTTCCCCCTACTATTTTGTTTTGTTTTAAAGCAAACCTTTCTTGGATTAAGAATATTTCAGCTTTATTAAGGAAACCACAGACTCAATGGAAAAACTGACCTGTGAATGAGGACATGTTTACATGCATTTTTCAACCATTAAATTGCAACAATATTACTGTTCTTAGATTACTAAATCTACATTGATGCTATTATAGATTACTTCTATTGATCACTTGCATGTCATTACTATGGAATTTTGACTTCAGTGTGACTTAATGCTAAACATCAGATTTCCAATTATTTATTTTTAGTGGAAACATTGGAGAGAAAGTTCAAGTAATTTGCTTCGATTTATTTAATATAAATAAAGAATAACCTACACTAATATTTATAGAGGAATTCTAGTTCAGTACCTTAACCACAAATGTAAGGCAAGAAATTACAAGTAGTAAACTACTTACACAATTTAAACAAAGTTAACAGTACGCCATTCTTCAAAAACTATCTAAAGTTTTGGTCCTCAACTGACTTGTATGGCATTCTTTTAAATCTTAATTAGCATCCAGCATTTACAGTCCAACTTTCTCATACATATTTCTCATCACTGCAAGCTATTTAATAAAAATATTGCAGCAATGAATATAGTAACACTATAAAATACGATTACTCACAGGAATTTGCAACCCTCACTGATGATGCTATGATACACCTAGATGTGACAAGACAGAAAATGCAAACCACCTAGAAATACTGATATCTGAATATAGTCAAAGTATCAGACACAGAACAGCAAGAAAAACCTGAAAGCATGAAATAATCCCAAGCGCTGTAGAGAATCTCTTCCAGCAACTTGAGTGGCCTTCGGATCAGACCTCATGACAAGTCAGTAAGTTCCATTTTCTTTCATCAAAATTATTGCAACCAGCTTCAAGAAAATCTAGGATGAGAAAAAAAAACCTGAAAGGTTTGACAGCATTTCTTGTAGAGTACATTTGAAAAGAATTCTCAATTATCAGCTACTTACATACCATATTGTTTCAATAAAGTTGTACCTTTTGAAATCTGCAGGAAGAATTATATGCCATTTTATTTCAGATAAAAGTTGCAAAGACTGCTACTACAATTAAAGCTTATACATGGAAGAGATTACAGAAAGAACAGACCAGTGTCATAAAAAATTATATGTTATCCTCTACTCAGTGGAAGTTTTAGTCTCTATTTTTTCAGTGCAATTGGCAGTTTAGATAATGTGGTTTTAGTAAACTAACTGAATCTTTTCCTAGCTCCATAGACTCAGGTGTGCTGAATACATGCAATGTTTTGAGGAGCATTTTTTAGAGCTTTGCAATTAAGTTTTACTACCCAGCTAACTAAATACAGGTTGCATATGCCTTGTAATTGAAATACATCATTTCTGAAGGACGTTCTTTGCAACAGTGGAGTTTCAGGGACAATTCAAAGAGAAAAATATCACACCAATATAAAATTAGAAAAGTTCCATAGAACTCACAGCTTGTTACGCAAACACACACACAGTATTAAGCACATTAAAATCTTTAAAGTAATGCTTCGAACTTCTAGCATCCTTTAATTTGTTTCTACATCCTTGTTTGATGCTGTATCCTTTGTTCTGATGCTATGCCAGTGAAATTGCATCACCACGAAGCAACATTATGCAAGAACGTCTGGCTAAAATTAAAATGCTATTTCTCAGCATCACATAGTTACAGGAAAAATGCAGATCAGGCACTCGCAATGCAATTATGCAAGCCAATGTATTCAGTAAATACTTAATGAAAAAAATAAAGGTAATGGAAAGCTGGTATGGAGAGCTGTACAGGAAGAAGAACTACCAGACTGCTCCTCCTCTTGCTCTAAGTATGCTTCTGGAGTCCGAGTCTATTGCCAGAGATGCTCGAGATGGCTACACTTCACGAAAGAGTCAGAGCAGTAAAAACAAATACAAGTTGAGGACCTCTTCGTGCAATGGCAGATGGTACTGAATTATGATTTTTTTTTTTAAAAAGTTTTTCCAAACAATCTGCTGTAAAACATACCTAACTTCTCTGCAAAACAAGCAGTATGTTAGGGCACAAACACTGATAAAGATGTTCTCCCTCTCCAGACCCAAGTGTTTCACACAAGCAGGGAATGTTCACTTGTTCCTAAGTTAAATCTTTTTGTCACTTCTAAAGGGAACCGAGAAATTTCCTGAATAACTGTTTTCTGCCTGCTAAAATATAACACAGCAGCAACACAGTAAGATTAGACTGCAGCAGCACTATTTAAACTAATCTGATCCCTAATTCAGATGGATTATCAATAAATACCAGATGTATACTGTTTACAAAGTAAACAATAGTCTTATTCACAGGAGACACCCAGTTAAGATGCAGTGTTCCATACAGATTCCCTCAAGATCATTGCTATAAACAGAAAAATAAACACAACACCAAATGATCCTAAACATCCCGAAATGACAACTTATCTTTTTTCCTAACCAATATATTTTTCAACATGGCTAAATTGAACAACTATGTCTTTTCCCAACATCCACAAAGTTTGAAGTTTAAAGTTTTACATTAATGAAGTAGCAAAAAAAAAAAAAAAAAAAAAAAA